>JAKSZP010014732.1:0-114883 GCA_022478985.1 Massospora cicadina
GACCATTTTACCAAATGAATTGAAGCTATCTCTGTTTCCACGGTCACCGCTAAGGCTACTGTATCATACCTTAAAACAAGTTTTCACCAGGCATGGTAGCCCAAAAGTTCTATTATCTGATAATGGGACCAACTTTATTTCTCAGGTGGTATCTGAGCTTACTAAATTAATGGGTACCTATCAGTCATTTATATCCCCTTACAATCCTTCTACTAATGATGTGGTCAAACAAAAAATGGTACCATTGTAGCCATTCTTCGAAAAGATGGCCTCTAACGATCCTAGAGGTGGAATCTCTATTAGCTATTGCAATGTTAGCCTATAGGGTTAGCTACCATCATATAATTGGAATGTCTCATTCTAAGGCTCATTATGGTCAGGATCATATTCTACCCTCAAGTGTACAACCTATACTTGATGATGCTACCCCACAAACTACTAAATTTGCTATGAGGAGACTAGCTGATGAAATCATCAGAGTACAAGCTTTAGTTTTGAGTTCCCTTACTGATACCACCTTAAAAGAGGGAACTAGAACAAACGCTAGCAGACCTACGCTACCTGAATATCAAGTTGATGATCTTGTACTCTTCTATTATCATAGACCTGGAGGAAGGATTCAGAAACTTGGCACTTTATGGGATGTTTTTACCATAATAACTATTGTCAGGGAATTGAATACTCCATTGCCTATTGATACTGGTACTGTTATTAATAGAGTTCATAGTAGGTTTCTTTGTAAGTATGTGCCCCTAGGCAAGATCTTAAGGGTGCATTGTTGGTGATTCAACTGCGATGACCAAAATTACTCAAGCTTGAGATTTTATATCTTGGTCTAATGAAATTGTAAAATCCCCGTTAAATATATCCAATTCTTGGATAGATCAACAATCAACTCTTCAGAGTTATCAGCATCTTCTGAAGGATGAGGCTAAGCGATCTGATGGGGGTAAAACATCACACAAGAAGGTCAATATCAACTAATAAAACCCTATCAGATCTGAACATCATAAGTATAGAAATAAGCAGCAATATTGGTCGTCTAATAAAGAAAGATCTTACCTCAGGTGCAACCCAAAAATCCTCACAAAGAACTACTAAATCTAACACTATAAATATCCCTTATACTCTAATAAACACAGACACTAAAAATTTAACAAAAATTATGGCTAACCGGTTAGGGACTGTAGCATCTGTCACCATCTCCCCAGAACAATTCGGTTTCATCCTCAGAAGGTCGATTTGGGATAACGCGCACTATGTGGCTAATGTATGTCAGTCCACAGCCTCTGGGGCACTTGTAATCTTGGACCAACAAAAGGCCTATGATAGAGTAAACTGGGAATACCTTAGGGCCTGCCTCCATCAATTCCGCCTACCCCCGCTTCATCAACTGGGTAATGCTTCTCACGGAATCTGCTACAATGGCAGTGCGTGGCCCTGGCTTCCTAACGGAAGTAGTCCGCCCTCAAAGGGGCTTGCGACAAGGGGACCCCCTCAGCCCACTCTTATACAACTTCAGCCTTGATCCACTACTGCAAAATGTGAATGCCCAACTCACTGGGGTCCATGTGCCAGGCCAAGCCCCAGTCAAGATAATGGCGTTCGCAGATGATTGTGTGGTTGGGTTGTCTAATAATCAAGATGCACGCGCGCTTGTAGCTCTCATCCAGGAGTATTCCTGGGTAAGCAACGCGGCACTGAACGCTTCCAAAACCGAAATCATCCTCCTTGGTCAGTTTCAGAACTGCTGGGACCCAGCAATTAGTTCCCAACCCGGCCCATCTGCTCGCCCACGTCCTCGCCCTACTAACTCAACACACACCGTTCCACTGGTGCTTCCCTTTGTGCCACGCCCTACCATAGGACCGGTACACCATCTGGGCGTGTGGATGAAGGCAGGCGGATACGCGTCAGCAGTAATGGAGTGCCGTATTCTAGACAATGTGACAAAGCGCATCGCCTCCCTCAGAGCCCACCCTACTTCCCTTACTGGCAGGGTTGTTTTAGCCAACTCTATGCTCCTCTCCAAAGTCTGGTTCAGAGCCCACGCCATCCCCTTCTCCCCAAGCTTCTTCAAATCCTTGTATGCCTTGCTGCAAGGATGGCTTTGGTCAGGCCGCCCTCTACCAGTGCGGCTAGAGGTCATGTTTGGCCCTCATCATCATGGTGGCATGGGCCTGCTTGACTTTAAAGCCCATGCTGCCAAGATCCTGGGCACCTGGATTGCGGCTGTCACCGCCCCTACACTCCCCTCCCAACACTGGTCCCGCGCAGCCCGCTCCAACTTCTCCCGCACTTTGGGCCTCAACAATCCATTGAACCCCCACTCCCTGATGAAATACCTCGCATCACACACATCAGCCACAGGTCCTCACGGGACTAAAACCCACTACAAACGAATCCTACTCTCCATGCGGAGCGCTTAGTGGAGAATTCGTATTAGCAGACATCAACCCAAAAAGGCCGCCCCTCTCCTCAGTTCACACAAGAGGTACAGGGGCTACCCATCCATGATGGCGTGATCCCCATTTGGCCCCAAGTCCTATCCAGGGTGGACTACCTGGACATGATGGACATCCCTTATTCCATTGAGACCCAAAAAACTATCTGGAAATCCGTACACCATCCTCTGTTGCAGCCTCAAGTCCGCTCCCATGTGTGGCACTGCCTTAGGCGGGTGTATCATATAGCTGAGCGTTCTAACGCTTTACACTCATCCTGTGTCATGTGTGGCCAGTATAGAACGCTGTTCCACCGCCTGGAGAAGTGCCCCACCTCTAAAGTGATATGGCGCGAAGTTCAACATCTGCTGGGCCAGGATCAAACGCATCCCTTCAGTCTGTCAAGAGATATGTTTGCTCTATCAATAGCCTCCTCCCTTCCACCCTCCCTCCGTGCTCTGGTGGTTGCAATCGCCATGTGGACCATCCACACGATTGTCTTAGATGCCATCGCAGGCTCCACCCCCACCCTCCCAGAAACTGTCACAGGTTCTGGTCTCATTTGGTGGACCACTTTCAAGCGTGGATGTTTGGATACCTCCCACCACGTCGCCAACAGCTGGTCTCCTCCTGGTTCCCAGTCTGGTTCATCAAATCAGACCCCTTCCTCCACACATGCTCAATAGTGGCTACAGCCCCTTCACACGTTCCCTCCCCCTCCCCATAGGTGGCGTTCCTGCTGGCAACAAGAGATAGCATCGCTTCTCTGGGGTGCCTACCCCTGGTACTAAGTTTGTCTTTCCTGAGTCATATTCGGAAGTGTCTGTCCCATGGTTGGCCTTCCCCGCAATAAATTTAAAATTTAAAAGGGGTCTTTCATAGGGGGTGGAAGGCGAGTCAGTAAGGGCGTACAGCTACCAACCTGAAGGTTGTGGGTTCAATTCCCGCCCTTTGCACATTGAATGGGGTGCCAGCCAAAGGAAGCTATTGGCGGTTAGTAGGTATAATAACATGAAAACCTTACCCATGACGTAACCAGAAAAATTTGAGTCCCAATCTGGAGGTGGAAAAACTTTCTTTGACAGAGTTGACCCTGTTCAGGTTTCATGTCGATACTTTCTTTCTCCATTTTTGGTAATGCCTGTCCCCTGGTCAGCTTGCCTCAGTTAAATAAAAAAAGGGGTCTTTCATAGGGTGTCTAATCTTCACTATAATTATTTCTTTCTCAGAAAAGTTTTTTGTAAAAAAAACTCTATTAAGATAATCTAAAAATCACTAAGATAATGGAATAATATTAAATCTACTAGTAAATATAACCTACTTCATTATTGATAAATCAGGTCTCAAGACATCATCTAAGCCTGCAATTTGTCATATTAGATGATTATACATATTTTAAAGTTTCTCCATATTTTATCAGACATCAATTTAGAATTATTAATCATAATCTGCCATTTATTCTTCTCATATTTTTTTATATCTATTCTAACCAAGTGTCTTACTGGAGGCGCCATTGCATACCATATTTTATCTATTACTATAGAAAGATCCTGCATTGGTTTTATAGTGTGTTTGTAAAACTTTCTTATATTTATTTTTCGTTTTGATCACTTTGGCAATCTAATTAAAAATTTTATAAAAAGTTTTTAAGTTCAACCACCTTTTGCCAGTGCCAAACCCAGCCTATGTTGACCAGATTGACGCCTACTGCCCCTGCATGGGGCAGCGGTGCGCCACTTCCTGGCATTTATAAGCCACTTCCAAAAAACCACAAGGCTGACACAGCTAGCCCCAAAAATAATTTAAACCGCTACATCTCACCTCGGGACCTAGCCCAACACCTTGCATGCTCCCAGGTGGCTCTCAGAACCCTCTCGCTCCCTCAGACCTGCCTGAACTTCAGCCTTTGGGTTTAATATGGGAACCTCTTCCCTCATGTGAGTGCATCCATCATTGAGATGGCCATGGAAATGTACAAACCTTTCAGTTTTATTAATTTTTGCCCATTCAAGGGAAACTTTAATCTTATCTTCTTATGTGAATCCCACGCCATGTTGGCAGCATAGCAACCTTTAATCTGAAAAATACACCAATACCAATGATTAGAATTCACTTGACAGATGAGGCCACACTGGTGGTCCAGTTCGCCTGCTTGTCCTCCCACAGTCCCCCAAACGCCCCCACCATGAGCTCATGAAGGGATTGGCTGCCTACAAAGCTGACTCCATGCTGCAGTTCATGGTGCCATATAGCGCAATCACCTTGCTGGTCCTTGCGCATTTGTGATGATTTGCCCCTTCTGTCACAACACCCACCTTGCAATACCCCCACGCCAGGATCAGATCCGCCCCTGATCATCCCTTCTGGGCTTGCTTCAAATTTGGCTGTGCCATTTGCCCCATGTGCTTCACTCTTAACCATCTGAAGCAAAAGTGCCCTGTGTTTTCTACTAAAGTTGCCTCCGCCACTCCTCCCTCTGGCGTGATTCCCACTATTGATTCATTTTAAACTATTTGCTTGGGGATTGGTCCTCCCTCCCCCACCCTCAACTGCTACAGGTGCCGCTCCTATTGCTCCGCTCAGCCAAGTTTTTAACTGCCCATCCCACTCCTGAGCAGATAACAGATCATGCGCCAGCAGAATTGCCGTGGTCCACAGAGCATGGCCAATCAGCAGCTATCACCTCACCAACACCTGTCGCTGTACCAGCACCAATCATAATAAGTCTTTTTGAGGTTCTTGAATGGATTGATGATGTAGATCTCCCCTATGGAATTAATAATGACTTTGACTAGTCAGATTTTTTTCTACCAACCCCTGATTCTACTCCCCACCGCTGTTTTCTTCCTCAAAATGGTGTCCCAATTTACAAAAGAATTTACCAAAAAGCTTTTAATGCAATCACTGCCCCAACCAACTCCATCCTTTGCCAATCCCTCCACACAGCAATTAAGCCACTTTTTGAGGGCTTCCATATTCCTAACTTCCCTATAGATTTCCCCTAGGACGCTAAATCTAATATTGAAAAACCATATTTTGCAGCTGGCCGCGCATGCTTTGATATGGCAATATCCTCACTATATGACCCCAACTTCCCCCAAACCTTCCTACAAGTTAAATCCTTCACTTGTGTTCCTGACCTAGTTACCTTTGTTGAATTTTAAATCGCCCAATATGTGGAGGTGATGCACATTGATGGCCTCATCAATGAGGAGAACCCTCATCTCTTTCTCCTTATGCCGCACAAACTGATGCTTCCACCCCCTTTTATCTTTTTTTGCCCACCACCTGTAGCAGCGCCAGATGAAAATCCCCCAACTCCTCTTCCCTTCTAGAATGGATGCTTAGGCTAACGCCATGGCACCATGCTAGGAATTTTTATCTATCCATTTATTTGTTTAGCATCCCTGTAATTAAAGATGCGTGGAGGACCCCCACTTGGGCTGGACATCACTAGTACACAAAAAAGTAAAGCTTTCCTATACTTCCTGTGTTCTCTAGGGAGTCCTATTACAGGTAAAAATGACTAATTTGTGACACATCACATCGCCATCTAAAAAATAATAAAGCTTATTAAAATAAATCTCTTTTTCAAATCAGGAGTAGGTAATGCCTCTTAATACTTAGCTTCCCTAATTTCCGCCTGTTATCAGCTTTCCACAACAGCAAACTACAACTTATGTGGGGTCCATATCAGCTGCATCAGATTCTGTTTTGGATGAGGTGAACTTATTTGAGATCAAAATAAGTTGTGACTGTAAAGCGGTTTAAGGGACGTTTTGAATATTTAGTGGCTTAAAAATGGTTTAGAGTTTTGAAAACAGCTGAAATTTAGCATAGAATTTTAATAACAAAACCTTATATATGTCTTCCTTAAAACGTTCATCAGGCTACAAGCCTCCAATCAGGTTCTTCTATAAGGTTATAAAGCTACCGCTGGATTACATGACCTTTTATCATGCTTTAATACTACAAGGGTGTAAGACCTCAAAAAATGAAGAAAGGAGGGCAATATATGGAAAATTACATATATCAGGATCTGATAATTTGCATAAGGGTGAAAAGACGTTCTCAAACATGGTCAAATTTCAAAAATCCTGATTAAAATAAACAGTTTTTAAACACCATTCTTTTTACTTTTTAGAAATTAAAGACACTTAGGGACGTTTTCCAATAATGCTTAGCCTAAAATCAAGGTTTAGAGTATCTTGTCTGAAAATGATGCATCAAGGACTTTCAAATAAGTTTTAAATAAAGAACACTGTCTTAAATGGTGAAATAAGTCCAAGGATAGTCATTTTTATAAGTCAAACTTAAACAGTGTAAAAATTTGATTTTTATCTTTTCTTGAAATGAATTCTTAACCTTTAAGTAGAAAAAAGGGCGTATAGATGCCAAAAATCCAGCTTATCTTTGATAATTTCTTTATGCAAAAGTTATAAATGAATAATAGTTAAAGTATGATTGTAATTGTTGTAGTTAAAAAAATTTATTCACCAACTTAGTTTTGTATTTTATTGGATCAACTAAAGGTAAATTTTAGCTACTTTGTATTACCCTTTACCACTAACTATTTGAGGTTGCTATAAAGGAATAATGCCTTGTTTTATCCCTGGCTGGGTTCATCTTTGCTGTGGGGTCCTTTCTTTTGAGAAATAATGTTACATTTCTTGTCTTGGAAGTTTGATTGTTTCAGCAGAGTTATTGAAACTTTTATTGCTATAGTACTAAACATTCTAAAGTCTTCTTTTAACAGTGTAACTAAAAGGTCTCTTTAAATTAGTCCTTATATATTATATTTTGCTATTTATTTTTTCTTTGTGTTTTATAAATTATTCTTAGTAAATGTTCATACTCTTTAATATTTGGTAATCTGTGCAACATGTTAAGAAATTTAAAAGGGTTTAAAAACTTATCAATTAGCTGTAGGTAAGGCTTCTAATTTAACAAGATATACTTGTGCATCACTTAATCGATCTCAAACACAATTTTCTATAATACATTTTGAGTATATATGCTCCTTCATTTGTCATCACTCAGCAGAGTCTTATAGTATTGTGACATAGCTTTCTAGATTTCTATAACACTCATGTAAAAAATAGCTTAAGATAAAACTATATTTTTTATAAAAATGATATTTTTAGTACTCATTAACATCATGTAAGAATATATCAGAGTTGGTTTATTTAATTTATTGATTACAATGCCCATGCCAAATGAAGGTTGTGGATGCTTTTCTTTAACCAACCCTGTAAGAGTTGATTAAGAAAGCTGAAGGTTGACGATTTACTTCACTTATTACCAATACTAAATTATGAGTTGGCAAAAATCCAGTCATCAATTCTGTAGCTATGGTGAGGAGAACTGAAAAGCTAGATGTAATCATGATATCATGAGAATAAGTATAGTAGTGTCGAGGAGCCTTACCTGAAGATCTATATAGAGATATTCTAATGCTTTGATTCATTAGAACTTAGAATACACGATAAAAGTAATAGAAAATATAATCAAAAAAGCACTTTAATGATTAAGAACATGGAGTACTTATAAGTCACCCCCCCCAAAAAAAATAATGTTGCCTTTAGTTCCTTGGCTCTAAAAGGGTATATCTCTCATAAACACTATTGCATCTTTCTCCTTGGATCTAATGCTGAGGTTTACTTAGTTCTTTCAGCCTCATTGAGCTCTTGTATGAGTATCATTCAATTTTGGGTGCTTGTGATCTTTACTTATGTAAGGTTATACTTACTGACTTTAAAATATTGTTATGTTTGACCTTAGTTATAGTTTTTTGTAAATTATTATTGATAAAGGGGAAGTAACATGGTTAATTTTGACAGCGCTCTCCCCTAGGTCTTTTCTGTGAGACATATATACAGAGAAATAAATAATACCTGACTCACAACTTTATAACATTAAAGGAAGCTTTGGAAAATATGGGACTGCGCTAATATATTACACGACAGGCTGGACCAAGTTGTGTAAAGCTTAATAGCACTTTCACTAGAAAAGCGATGATATATGAAAACAACTCACCTAATGAATATTTTAGAGATTGTTTTTTTTATTTTAACATATCTTAACATATGGATGCCTGCTACATTTCCCTAATATTGAGATGGTGTAAAAATTTACTTAAGTGGCTGTTATCAGCAAGCAACCTAGTAACCTTTCTGCACAGGTTTTGTTTTTTTGTGCACTTTGTCACGTTGTATAGAATGAATTATTAATCGAAAATAGTATAAAGACTATTATCTGTAGTTGAGTATGAATTATATTTTGGTCCAACGCTCGGCCAGTATTCCTGATTAAATACTTGTGATGTCATACTCATAGGGATTTGTTCCCTTCCTCTTGTCCACCCAATCTTTGCTAAAATACCCTGGTGACAATCTCTTCAGTCCAACGATAGTTGGCAGCTATCCCTGCTTATGTCTCCTTCTTCTCTATACCCATGCTCAGATCTTTACTTTCTCTCTAAGAGTCTTCCAATTATTGCTCACAACAATAATACCCTTGAGACAAAACTGCACAATGGAAGCTGATTCTAGGTTAACTATATTATGAATTGATAACTTAGAACTAAATAACTCTTATTATCTTCATTTTACTAAATGTTGTTTTTATTATAGTGAACCCTAGGTAATATATATAGTGGGGAATTTAGCTGTATAATCCTCAGTTGACACCTCTTTGATGAAATGGCACCCATTGCTATTGAATCACCCATCCTATATTGGTAGCAATGGACTTCCCCATCCTGGCTAGGATTCTGTCATCGGACATCCTCAAGACCTAAAAATGGGAAGAGTCAGAAAACATGTCTCTAACGTTTTCCTCTCAATCCAAGCGAACTAGCCATATTTGGCTAAAGACCTGCTTAGGTAATGGGACTTATTACCCATTAAGGCAGGTCACTCACCAACTGATTGATTTGCTAGTTACAGGTGGCATCACTTGCCTCTCAAATTGCTATTCATTCCAAATCAGTTGGTGATGAAAACTGACTGATCCCAATTGGTACACCTGATAGTTAATCACTATCAGATGCCCCTATTTCCTCGGCAACTCCACCCAATGAGATTTTAAGTATTTGTTCAGATCGATCCCTGATGGATATAGCCAATCAATTATCTCAAAATCCCCCAAACGTAGTTACTCCAAAACTTGGGCCAACTGATTTCTGATTCACTTTACCTACGGGAATTTTCTCCTAGCAATACCAGGTCATCTAGCAGGCTGGGAATATGGGCAAAAATCCCAACACCTCCCCCTCTTGCCTAGATTTCCAGTGTTAAAGGACTGGTCATGAAAACACCACTTCATACACTTGGTCAAATACTTCATTGGTTCAAGCAAAGTACACTTGTCAATACTCAATACTGCTCAGGACAACCTTTGGCATATGGCGTTCTTCCTCTTCCTCCTTGCTACGACCTTCTCAGAGTGTGGTCCCCACTATCTACAGTCATGCCAGGCTGATCAATTTACTAATGATGATATTAACTCTGGGATCCAGTTTTCCCCAATCAGGGTATATGACCCGCTGTCATATTCAGGATTCTTGGTCCAGCATCCTTGATTTCCTGATTTTCTCCTCATCTTAAACAGGAGACTCTTGCCATTGATGTTTGTTTTGTTGCTCTATTAGGAGACTAAATTTCTATTCACCCTGGTTATTTTTCTCATAACCTCCTGGCTCAAGTCATTCCTAATTCTTACCTTGGAGAGCTTATCCCATTAATTTTGAGATTAATTTCTCTGAAATTGGTGCTTAATGGATTGTAGAGTGCATAATGTCAACTTCCATATAAGTCTGACATCCCCACTTTGTCCAGCTCATATATCAAATTCTGAAGTTGCGATACCAGCAGCTTCTGAATTGTTTGTCTGATCCAGACCTCCGTCTCTCCCAGAAGATGAGTCAGGATGCTCAGCGGAACCTCTTCTATGGTCCTTCCAGGACTCATATGCCTAGTATGGCACCAGCGGCTAGTCCTTCCATCATATTACTGCAAATGGTAACTTATCCCTCCAAAACCAGGCTGGCTATAATTTTAACCAACTCTTGGTCAATTCTTCCTCTGTGGCGATTCCAAAGTTGGATTTTGAAACTCTCCTGGATTTGGCTCCTTTTGCTGATGCTCCAACTATTGTCATAGATGCTCCAGAGATTATGTTGGTTGCTCTAGATCGTTCATTTCTTGCCAGGTCGTACCTGCTCCCTAAATTCCTCTTCTGACTTGGCCAATATTACAAACCCGCTGTTCTGGTCTCAGAGCTCAGCATCAGTAACAGTATTCACTTCAAGATCCCCTACACTGAACTATGGGCCCAAATCACTGAGGCTTTGACTCTAGCGCTGAATACCTCTGATCTTGATAACATTCTTGACTGGGATACTGCCACTTATGCTCTTCGCTTTACTTAAGTTCTTCAAATTTAGTCCACAAAGCTTCCAGCCTCACCTGAGTTCCACCGTTTATTCAGCTTTAGCTTCTGAGAAGTCTGTAGTCATCACTTGAAGGATGCAATACACCCCTGCATGACTACTCTTCTCCAGCGCTTCCCATCACTATCTTCTGCTGATGGTGTTGATAGGAGGCATGATTTGGCAACCCCATCAATCATCCCTTCTTTGTTGCCAGCCCACATGTCCGGTGTCCTTTAAGAAGCCCATCGTCAGGCGCTCAGGACTAATCTTTCAGCTCCAGTACTGTATCAGGATTACTCGGTGTTATTTTCAGATTGCCTCTTCTTATACTGTTGCTTTCCTCCCTGATCCAGGGTTTCACGATTGGCTTCATCCAACATCTCAATTTCCCTTCCCCTAGTCGCTTCATGCAGGGCTCTGCGCCCATTCAAGGAACGTGGTTTTGTGTAGGTCTAGCCCTTGATAGCGTCCGATTTCATATTGATTTTGACAGGCTGTTCATTCCTACCGCAATCCATCCTCCCTCCCCCAAGAGGCGACATAGTCAGAATCATCCCTGTACTGAGGACAATTAAAAAGTATATAATATCAGTTTTTTTTCGTATGCAGTTTATGGTTTTTTTCCCAATATATTTATCAATTTTTTATCTTTATCTTCTTTTTCCCTATGAGATTTACCTTATTTTGGTTCAGTGGTCCATCTTTTTTATTTTCCCCCAAACTGGGTCCTAAGTACTTAAACCTGTCAGTTTTCTATAGTTCAGAGGTCCTTTTTCAGACTTAACCATATAGATTGGTTCAGAGGTCCTTTTTTCAGACTTGACCTAATCATCAGGACATGACCAACTTAATGGTTCATTGGTCCTTTGGAACTCTTTTATTTTTTATTGATACATAACTTTAGATACTTAGCGTGGACTTGATTCACAACTCTTCCATCCAAGAGATTCTTGATGGAGTAGGCATCAGTCACCATCTTAGCAATCACTTTTAATGGACCTGACCACAATTCATCTAATTTGTTTCTTTGTCTGAAACCATGCATATCGCAATATGCAACTCTTTCCTCTATTTGATATTCAACTAAAGCTGGTCATTTCTTGTCATCTGTCGATTTTGCTTATATTCTTTTTTCAATGTGTCTTGAATTCTTGCAATTGCATATTGATCAGGATACTCATCAGTGAGTTCAGGTATTGCTTGGTACACATACCTGACATAGGTTCCACCACCAAAATATAGGATCAGCAGAAATTTAGCCTTTCTCCTGTATAACAACTCAAACGGCATCTTTCCCACCACCACTTATGATGACTAATATTGTAGGCGAATGTCACCAAACTCAGGTACGTTCCCCACGCGGAAGTTCACCCTGTGACTAGCTTCCTCAGAGTCATGTCCAGCGTTTCATTCACCCATTCTACCAGTCCATTTATCTCCAGCTGGTAAGGTACTGAAATGACTCCTTTGATCCCCATTATCTCATTTAATCTTGGGATCATATGAGATGTGAAGTTGGTCCCATTGTCACTAAGTAGGACCTGCGGACATCCATGCCAGTATACCACTTGATCCAGGATGAGCCTCGTGGTACTGGTAGTATCTACTCTTGTTAGGGCCTTCATTTCGACCCATCTTGTCAGATGGTCGATAGCAACTATAATGTACTTGACTCCCACTGTGCTCATCATCAGCGGTCCCATCATGTTGATGGACACCGTGTGCTAGGCAAATCCAGGGCAAACCAGTTGGTATCCAGTTGTATTCTTAAGTGGTTTGTGCAGCTGGCGCTCCACACAACAAGCTAAATAATCAGAGACATCATAGTTGGATAATTCCCAGTAATAGTACTGGCGAAGATATGATCAGTTATTTTCCTCAGGCCTCCATGCCTGACAACCTTGTGAGCAGCTTGCACTATCTCTGCTCTTTCCAACAGTTTTGAAAATAGTAACCTCTTCCCGTTGAATGTCTTGAATACTTGTCCATCCATGGTCTCAGTGTTTTCCATCAAATTCTGAAGCGCACCTTGGATTTCTTGGGGCTTGTCCCCAATTTTTCCATCAACCATTCTCTGGAATAGCTCATCCGCCTGCGGGTATACCATCTGGACCATTGGCAACTGCGATAAGCCATCCACGTTCTGGTGAGAAGCCCCCACACGGTGGACAAACTCATAATTATAAGCCTGGAGCTTAAGTGCCCATTGGTCAAGTCATCCTTCTGGATCTCTTAGATTGTGCAGACAATGCAGCAAAGAGTGGTCCGTTACCACCTTAAAATGCATTCCATGAATGTACACCCAAAACTTCTTGAATGCGTAAATGACTGCAAGGCATTCACACTCAGTCATAGTGTAGTTCCTCTCAGCAGCTGAGAGTGTCCAACTCACATATGTCACCAAATGCTCGTCCCCAGATTCATCTAATTGGCTCAGTATGGTGCTGATCGCTATCAACGAAGCATCAGTTTGAATAATAAAACTCCCAATCAAAATTTAGATATTTCATAATTGGTGAATCTATCAAATACCGGCATAGCTCATCAAAGGAGTCCTGGGCCTCATCATTCCATATGAATCCTTTTTTGGATCCTTTAATAAATGGAATAATGGCTCATCTATTCAGGCGAAGTCCTGAATAAATTTTCTATAGTATCTGACCATCCCAAGGAGCATTTGGATGTCTTGGACACTCTTTGGAACAGCCATACGTTCTATAGCTGCTACCTTCTGGGTTAGCGTCTGCAATCCACTGGAGCTGATTACGAATCCCAGGTATTCCAACTCTTTCTTAAATAAGTGACACTTCCTTGGCTTGATCTTCACGTTAGCTGCGGACAGTAACTTATATACTTCTTCCAAGTGGTGTAGGTGATCAATAAATGTCTTACTGTGCACGTTTATATCATCCAGAAATACCAGGATGCACAACAACTTCAAGTCACTTAATATCGCATCCATAGCCCTCTGAAACGTTTGCAGGCACATATCATAGACCCTTGAGCATCCTCGTTGGTTGGTATAGCCCCTGCGCAGTAATAATCGCGCTTTTTCCCGGTCTTCCTTTGGCAAGTTGATCTGCCAATATCCTGAGATCAGATACATCATGGAGAAATACTTTGCTTCTCCTAAACGATCTAGTGCATTATCAATCCTTGTAGGGGATACGAATCCTTCTTCATAATTTTATTCAGCCTTTGGTATTCAATCACCACTTGTTAAATCCATCCTTCTTCTTCATGATCAGAATTAGTCTCACCCAGGGACTTGACGATGGAACTAGAAGCCCATGCTTCACTAGTTTGCTGATTTAATCCTCCACTACCACTTCAGTGGATAATGATCATCAGATTGGTCTCATCCTTATCATAAAATTTTCCCTAGTGTCAACCTTGTGTATCACATCTCGTGCGCATCCTAAATTGTGGTCATCCTGAGCGAACACTTCCCAATACTTTTCAAATAGTTCAAGCACCTCCTCTTGCTGGCCTTCTGACAAATCAGCAAGCTGCTCTCAATCAACCAATAGGTTGATACTTTTGATTACCCAGGCTGGTAATCACATTTCGTTGAGAGTCCCAAAATTGTGGAATCTCCTCAAGTCAGCCGTTGGGATCAGATGAACAAATGCAATGATCTGAATCCTCTTGATCTTCATCATTTTTTTACTCAAATTTGCCAGGAGAACTTGAATTTCTCCATGGCCTGGCACTATTATCCAAAGAGTCACCCATGGCTCCACTCTGGACTTCTTCCAGGGGCTTCCGACCTCCCCATACAACAGCTCAGGATTCTTTAATGTCAACCCAATGTTGACTATCATCTGCGATCCTGGCGGTATGCTCCTCTCATTCTTGATCCTCAGTGGAATTCCCCAGTTCTCTAGGATTTCCGCTGGCATTTTGCGTTGCTTTCTACTAACTACTTGATACTGAATTGGAATAATGCTGTCATAGTATATTAGATTGATGAAGTTGTTTCTCTGAACAAATGGAGCTTCACCATATTTCTGATATACCAATTGTAACGTCTGACCCAAAATGGTCAACATGTTATCCTCAAAGTTACATTTAACTCCATATTTCTGTATATATTCTGTTCCAATTAGAATATCATAGTTTTGGTTCGTCAAAACTAATGTTGGCGCAGATACCACCAATGACCTGAATCGTAGTGGCAGCGCACTATATGCTCCACAGGAGATGGTAGTGTTCAGCCCAGCTGTCCCATATTCTTTCTTATGTTCCAATTCTGGAGAGATCAAAATCCTCTTTACCAGCTTTGTCAAGATAATATTGATGGGTGCTCCACTATCAACAATTGCCCTCAAACTCACTCACACTCAATTCACTTGTATGTCTATATATGTACACTCAGAGTATTGTAATATAGTGTTTACTTAGTGAATAGCGGCATTATTAGCCGAATATAGGGTGTGAATAATTTGCACCAATAAATCAGGAAATGATTCCTTTATCACACTGAGGGAGATCGATAGATTAGCCTCATATAAATCGACATCATATATATCTTCAGGATTCTCAGCGGTTTGAATCTTGTCTGCCAGTTGTCAGGCGTATGGCTGGGCAACTTCACTGATTATCTTGGGGTCAATTCACTTTTCCCTGGCTCTGGTCACAGCATTTACATCCATATTGACCACGTGATACAGCTGTTCCAGTTTGTCATTTTGTCAAAAAGATCGCTGATATCAATTTCTTCATTCATAATGTTGGGAGGAACAGGCTTCTCCGCAGCTCTAGACTGTTCCCTGTCTAGGCCACGGGCCCTTTTCCCAAATCCTTGGTGGCTGCTGACTCTTTAGCCTGGACCACATTGATCTGATCCTTCGCCTTTTTACAGTGCATGACGAAATGTCCTTTCCCACCACACTGATAGAAGCCTTTTCTTTCTTGTTTAACTGTCTGAATTCTTTGGGCTTAAGCCCTGGCACAATTTTATTGGTCGCCCCTTTAGCTCCTTTGTTTCCCTTAGTGGATTTCAGATTTTGTACTAGATTGAATTTTAGCTTCTATTTGGGGCATCAAATGTCGCTCCCAAAATCTTTAAGTTATCTACCATTTGTGAGGTAGTTATTTCCATTGTGAACATGGAAGACATCATGCAATGAAAATCATTATAGGACCAAAGGGCCGCTTGCAAGGCGATTCTAGCATCAAAGTCGTCCAATACTTTTTCTCCATCCAGGATCTGTGACTCCTGGTAAATTCAATCTGTTAAGCTTGCTAGAGACTCGTCTTTATGGAACTGGATTTCTGTAAATACCTGCTTGCGTTTTGACATGTGTGTCAAACTTCTGAACTTTTTCATGATGGTTGCCTTTGCCTCAGCATATGACCAGCTGTCCCCCTCCAGGTGAGGTAACAATAAGTTTTGACAGTTGGTGTCTAGGCAATTCATGACTGTCAACGCCTTTTGATGATCCCCATAGCCATTCATGGTCATGTCAACCAGTCAGAAAAATGCTGGGGCGTTATTCTGATGGAACATTGGCAATTTTGGTGCTGTCTTAAATTCTTCCAAGTCATTTCTGGCCGATTATCTTGGTTCAGATACTCAGCTCACTTGAGGAGTTACTTTGGGCGTCATCTCCAAAATGGCATTAAAAGAGGGCGGCATGTTTCTTAGGTATTTTACTTCCGAAGTATCATGCAAGGACTTCGTTATTTGGCATCGCTTGCCATGTCAGGCTCACAAGCACATCTGTGAGATTTAAGTTCCTCCACTTGTTTGAGTAATCTCTCAATATCCGCACCACAAAATCTTAAATGTATGCAATCCACTTCTCACTCCATTTTCAGGTATAAGGCCTCTTGAATAAGGCCCCCTTCTTTCTTCTTCACCGAAGTTATTTTCCCAAGTAACTTGTTCCCAAAGCTTGCTACATTCTCTATCCCTTCCTGTACCTTGGCGACTTGTTCTTCCAAGGCGCAAACTCCTGATGGTCCGCTGAGCTTAAAGCATTCTGGTTTACAGTGGCTAACTAGGTCCACAGTTTGCGTAGCTTGTCTTTGTATGACATTCTTATAGATTCTTCACTCAACTACCCTGTAGTGAGCACCAACTTGTAAAAATTTAATAAAGTGGTTGTTATTGGCAGGCAACCCTAATAACCTTTTTACTGCACAGGTTCAGTTTCCTTGTGCACTTTGTCGCGTTGTATAGAATGAATTATTAATTGAAAATAGTATGGAGACTATTATCCATAGTTGATTATGAATTATTTTTTGGTCCAATGCTCGGCCAGTATTCCCAATTAAGTAATCATGATGTCATACTCGTAGGGATTTTTTTCCCTTCCTCTTGTCCACCCAATCTTTGCTTAGATACCCTAATGACAATCTCTTCAGTCCAACACATAGCCGGCAGCTATCCTGATTATGTCTCCTTCTTCTCTAGATCCCCCTCAGATCTTTACTTTTCTCTCTAAGAGTCTTCCACTTATTGCCCATAGCAATAGTATCCTTGAGACAGAACAGCACAATGGAAGCTGATGATAGGTTAACTATATTATGAATTGATAATTTAGAACTAAATAACTCTTTTTATTTTTGTTTTACTAAATGTTGTTTTTATCATAGTGAACTCTAGGTAATATAAGTGGGGGAATTTGGCTGTCTACCCTTGGTTGACACCTCTTTGATGAAATGGCAGCCATTGCCATTGAATCACCCATCCTCTTCTTGGAAGCGATGGTCTTCCCCATCCTGGCTAGGTTTCTGTCATTGGACATTCTCAAGACCTAAAATGGAAAGTTTTGGAAAAAAATTTCCCTAACATTTTCCTCTCAATCTAGAAAACCAACCATATTTGGTTAGCGACCTGCTTAGGTAATGGGACTTATTACCCATTAAGGCATGTCACTCACCAAACTATCAATTCGCTAGTTGCAGGTGGCATCACTCGCCTTGCAACTTGCTATTCATTCCCAATCAGTCAGTGAAAAACCCAACTGATCCCAATTGGTACAACTGATAGTTAATCACTATAAGATGCCCCTATTTTGTCAGCAACTCCACCTGATGAGATCTTAATTATTCTTTCAGATCGATCCCAGATGGATATAGCCAAGCAAATATCCCATAATCCCTTAAACATAGTTACTCCAAAACCTGGGCTAACCAATTTCCAAATTATTTCACCTTAGGGAATTTTCCCCTAGCAATACCAGGTAATCTAGAAGGCTGGGAATATTAGAAAAAATCCCAACAGATGGGCTCATAAATATGAAAAATGCTAAAGCCAAAGTTATAATAAAATACAATTATCTAAATAGGAATAATTTGCTGATGCCTCACAAAAAGCTATAAGTACTCAAAGACAAGGTTATCTTTTAATCAGATAAAAATATACTAAATGTTTTATTGATTTGACCAACCATCTAGGTATTATTATTATAGTTATATTATTCTTTATTATAACTAATGAGCTGATAGCAGATTTTATCAGAATATGATAATTAGTTTTCCTCATATCCAAGCTTTTATATATAGTGGCCTAATGTATCAATTTGCTATTAGGTGAATCCCTAAATCCTGGTGGCGCATTTCTCATGCTTTAAATTAACAGCTACTGATGCCGTGGCCTTGATTACTTTATTGCCTCCTTTTTATTTAGCATATTATACTATGTTGCTTCATGCCAGTGTAAAATCATTGGTAGACGGGTCACATACTATTATGGCCATCTGCCAGTTAGTTGACTACATCTGGCATATCACATCTTTATATGGAAATGCCTAAAGCCTTAGTTACTCACTCTCTGACCTAATTCAGATTTTTTATTTTAGTCTGATACTTGAGGTGCTGCTTAGTAACTAAGAAAAGACCCAATGAGAACTTGAGTACATATAGAATATATGGTTGCATTTGTCAGGTGAAAGGTATTTTTCCTGAAGAAACTTGTGGAATTCTGAGGATTGCTCGATTTATAATTATATTCCTGCAAACTTTATTGGACTGAAGTACAACCAATGGACCCTCAATTTTGCCAGTGGCTTATGGTATTTCTCCCGTTTGGAAACTCATTAGGAATCCACAAATAGCCCAGATTCTTCTGGCCGATTTTGGGCTTGATTTCCCTCTGTAATCAGGAGCTTCAACTGAGGCAGGAAAAGTTGAAAGCTGTGGATCTTTTTTTTTTAGTACTAGATGGTCCCAAGAAAGCTGTGGATCTTGAGATCCCAGATTGCCAACAATCTCTAAAGTAACTTAGGATAAAAGCTGGAAAGATAAATATTAAAATATATCTTTATTAGATTAGATTATTTGATAATTAAATATTAGGCCAGGCGCCAGTATTTATACCTCTATTGGGCATCTCCTGGCCACCTTTAAGCACGCAATCTCACAGATTATTTTCCACCTCAGTTTGGCCCTTGAACTGATATGACTGAAATATTGCTAGGTTTATTGATGGCAAAATAGTCTCATATTTGGGAGGATTTCAGGGATGAAAATCGCAACAATGCGCGTGAAAAATGGTCCTAGTATTGAATTAATATGTTTTTTCATAATGCTGATGAAATATGAATTCTAAAAGATTTTGTGGTTGATTTAAATAAATGATGTATCCTTAATCAGGCCAAAGCAGGCCTTTCTTGATAGCACTATGTACTCCCATTTGGGAAATCCATGTGCAAGTGATATCATGCCAGTTGTGCATATTGACATACAAAATTTATTTTAGGACCATCTCAAAATATGTTTTTGACATAAAGTTGATGAAAACGACTCCCTAAATTGGGATGTCAACTGGCCCTCTCAATAGCACTATATAATTTCATTTGGGCAGTCCATATGTAAGTGCTATCATGCCAGTTACACATTTCAACATGCAAAAATGATTTTAGGACCAGCTCAAAATATGTTTTCATCATACAGTTGATGAAAACATCTTTCTAATTGGGATATCAACTGGCCATCTCACTAGCACTAGGTACTCCCATTTGGGCGGTCCATGTGCAAGTGCTATCATGCTGATTATGTATACTGACATACAAAATTTGTCCTAATTCGGAAATCAATCCAGCTCAATCATGTTTTTGTCATTAAGGCGACAAAAACGACTCCCTAATCAGGATGTAAGGTGTTCCTTCTGATGGCACTAGGTATTCCCATTTGGTTAGTCCATGTGGAAGTGCTATCATGTTGATTATGTTTTTTTCATCTTTTTGTTCATGTGAGTTGTAGATGTTCTCTTTGGGTCGATCCTGAACAATTTCTTATGCTGATTTCTTAGTATTGGTTCTAATTAAATGGGACTAGTTGCTAAGGTTTGATGCAGCGATAATTGTCCCAACTGTGTGAGTGTATTCAGTATGAGCTACCAATAGAATGATTTATTTAAATTGACATTGAGTTGATCGACCTGTGCCAAGTAGTTGCAGATAAGATCAGCCTAAATGTGCGGTAGCATTTGGCCCAAGATTTTGATAATAATTAAATCCACGTTGTGATAATTGGCCCAGCCATGATATTGCATTAGGTTTTAATTAGAGTATTAGCCCAAGCATCAGTAGGGAAAATTAGCCCAATATGTAGTTTGTCAAAGGGTTTATTTTTGAGTCTAGCAGAGAATCTAAAAAAAACTGATAGAGCCAATCCAGAAAGAATACCATTAGTAAGCCATAGGCCACTGGCTGTATCCAATACTTCAGTGTTCTTCTCTGTTTTGTTTGAATAATAACCTTATTTTCATATTTAAGTGTTTTCTGTTAACTTTTGGTCAAGATCACTATCCTCATACAGTACCTTTTATTAGGTGTGTGTTTAACCTGCGCGCTGAAAATATGACACCACTTTACCAATTTTCATATGTGGCACTCACTATAGGGGGGCCACGAGGCCTGTCATATTATTATAATGAAATTTATCAATTATGAGTGGATCTGAATGTTCACGTTGTCCTGCTCTCTGATATTCTTTTAGGTCATGATTGACAAGTGAAAAACTTAGTAAAAGATATGGATAGAGCTGTCCACTCGTTTACTGATTTGTACCAGGATCTTGACTCTTTATATAGAGAACTTAAAGCGCAGGGACAAGCAGTAAGGTCTCTAGTGAGTAAGACAGTTCAATGTAAGATGACTTTCAGGCTGCTAATCAAGCGATGCTTTTTATAGAAATCAAGTTGTAGGCATAATGCCACATTTTTATGAAATGGTAAACCAATTTAAGTTTAATTCAACAATATATTCTTAAAGCCACCAGGGTCAAGTTGCTTTGATAAACCTTCCAAGGGGAAAAGTATATTTTCCCCCATTTTGACCTTTGGTGCTTCCGTGCACTCTAATGATACTATAGCTTGACGCAATTTCACTCTCCCCTTCCATGTATAAGTAACTTAAGAAGTCAGAAAGGGTACTCAGTGCTATCAGCCCTGGAGCCCTAATCATCAAATATCTGGTCTACCCTGCTAAATTACTTAAGTTTGATAAGTAGGCGAATGTGCACAATTTCTTAGATTTATTTGAAAGTATTATGAGTGAAGAATCTGAGACCACAAAGTTGGCAGTTTTTAATGAACTCATTAAACTCCAAAAAGTCAGGAGTTATTTATGCCAAAATTAAAGAAGGCCAGCATGTCTTACCTTATTTCCAGAGATCTCTTAATTAAGGAGTTTATCAGAGCTGAAAGGATGACCACTCAGAAGAAGGAATTCTTCAACATCTTATTTAAAAGAGATGGAACTAACCAAGTATTTGGTGAACGTTATCTGGAGGTGCAGACACTATCCAGGGCCAATGTTATAAGTGACTATTACACCTTGATCGTTCTTTGTCATGCCTGCGAGCCCTACATGGAGTTCTATAGTTTTTTGATACCAGTAAAGAACAAGGAGAACAATATAACCCATATGTTAAATTATCTCCGCTGATGCGCCATCACCATAAAGGTACCTAACTAAAGTCTGTGGGAACTTAAAAACCCACAATCCTGAGCCTTCTCCCCAAAGCAAGAACTAACTTAGCCTTCTATCCTTGTTTTAAATAGTCTGATCTTACCCAGATCACTTTTTAATTTTGTAAAATTTTAAGGAATTATGCAAATCATCAAAAAATTAAGTTCTAGAACCAAGGTTCAACTGGTGAACCCTGTTAACAATTGCAAGTCTGATATTGTGAGAAGAGCGTTTTGGACGAAGATGATTGTAAAATTGGCCTAAAGACCCTGGTTACTTTGTAATATAATCCTTTAAATTGTGGCAATAATTAACATATTATTAATAAAACTCAGCCAAATAGTTTGAGTTTAGATAGCTAGATTATTCTGAATCATCAGCGGAATCATGGGCTCTCTTCTAAGGTCCCTCCCCGCCTTACCACTAATGTAATTCAAGTCACACCGTGGAGACCAGGCCCTTTTATAGGCCTGGGGGTCCCAAAAGGCGCAGATATTTTCTCACATGGTAGATGGCTTAAATACATTAAAATATTACCTCAAAGGCTTTTCCTACCCACACTTGACCCTCCATTGGCCCTTCTGATAAAGCAAGCCAAGATTCAAGAGCATCAATAGGTGAATGACCATATTTCATAATTTGGCTTGAACTTAATAATGATTCAATATGTATGCCCTTTATGCCCAAGGTGAGTTTAATTAATAAGCCGTGTCATTGTAAGAGGTTCGTTTCTTACACCCTGGGACTGCTAATAAAACTGTAGAAAACAAAAAAGTTCTAATTTTAGTATTTATTTATCTTTATTAAGCAGTGGTTCAAATCCCCTATTAGTTGGATTTTTAGGCCCAAATGTACCAGCGAGCTTAAAAAACCCCTAAAATCCAACAAGTGGTGCTCACTACATGGGTACCTTTACACCACAAAAAACAACAATGATAATGGAAATAAACCCCCATCTAGCCTCTATTGAACTCTAGCTAGCTAGTGCTTTGTCTCGCCTCAAAAGGCTCGAGCAGCACTCATTCCATAACCCCTTTTAAGGACAAGTTTACCCCAGATGAGGGAAGTGTTGCTTCTTTCCTCTTTATGTATGAAGATGCTATGTAAGGGGCAACGGAACATCTTAAAATCAAGTACCTCCTTCCCAGCTTAATTCATGGCGCTCAAGAGATAATGCTTACGCATATGGCCCCCCTTAGCACCTGAGTGGAGGTGAAGCAAGCACTTTATGAGAAATTTAGCTCTCTGAAAAGTTTATACAGGTAAAAACAGGCCTTTATGTGCCTTAGCCTGCAACAAGGCGAATTCATCGCTTCTTTTACTAAACGCTTTTATAATAAAGCTCATCCCATATTGCTTGCTAAAATGTTACCCCTAGATGATGGTATTGCGGATATCTTAGCTGGTTTGGCGTCCCATCCCTCCTTGGAAATGCATCTCTCTTCTGTAAAGCGCTCATTTAAAAGCGTATGAGATATCAAGAAAGCCTTGATAGAGATGGACAATATCTATGAACTTGCCCCTATGAAAGGGTCTCTGAGCCTAGCATCTACTCCGACTAGTTTAGCCTCTACTATACCTGCTCCCTATAGAAACCTGCTCCTACGAATTTTCCATCAAAAACTGTTTCTTCTTCCCATAACAATAATCATATGACAATGGCTGTGATGGGAAAATGCTCCCTTTCGTCTTCAGCTAAAAAAGCCAATTGGTTAAAGCAGTCATCCCTTTGCCTTGCCCATTATCTTCTTCAGAGCGCCATCCCAAGTGGCTCCAAAGCCTGCTCTTCAGCCTAAATCCCTTTATTGGGCACCAATCCTTCTCACTAATAATGGTTTAAATGATTAGGACACAAAAGCTAAACCACCTGTTTCACCAAAGCTCACTGCCACTGATCGACCAAAAGCTATTAAAGTTAAAGCAGCCACCTCCACAGCGCTACCTCCCACAACCTCTTGTACAGCTAAATTTGTGAAGCCTATCTCCATGAGGCTGCATAAGCTTCTACTTTGAAGATCAAAAACTGAGCTGTCACAATTGCAACGACTCTCCCAAAAGTTAGTAAGGTGGAGGAATAACCCCAGGTTCTATCCTTCCCTAAGGGAAGACCTGAACCTTCTTCACCCTCTATAGGCTCCATAACATGCATTGATAACCCCTCTGATGTCAAATCTGAATGGGGTGGTGAAGATGTGGGTCATTATGTTCTAGGAGCCCCAAGTGAAGTGGAGGTACCTGACCGTTTAAAACCAGAGAGAGTGGATTGGGCTAGGATACCCCGCCAAAAATATCTTTATCAGGTGTTGAGAGGCCTGAAGGTTATTGATACCGCCAGTGACGCTGACCAGTTCATTGCCACAATGATCTGGCCCACTCAGAGTGTGTATACACTGTAGTCTATCCACGATAAATTTCTGAAACTGCCAAACGCCTTGCTTCTACTCTTCAGATGAAGGAGGTCCTTGCTCTTCCCCCCAACTTGGGTGGAACTTTAACTAAAGTGAAGATCGTTGTAAATGGAGTGAGGGCTAAGGCTATTCCAACACTGGGCCCCTTAGAACGTTGTGTCAACCAAACTTATAAAAATTAAGTTGGCCCCTACCTCGACTATAAACAAGAGTTTGAACTGCGGGGACAAACAATGCTTTCACCATTAGGGCCTACTCATCTTTACCCATCCAACCTGGAAACTCCTTCTCACAGCCCCCATGGTGGTTTTGGCCAACAATAACTATGATATACTCATTGGTACCCAGTTCATGCTCATATATGAAGGGGTTATTAACTTTTAAGCAGGGCTATCTCTTCTTGCTTAATTGCAAGGTTCCTCTGATTTTGACAAATGACGAGCTTAACAAAAAATAATATGCTTGCATTGTAGAGTTTCCTTTTTTATGCCTTATAATTACATTACACCACGGCAGGAAAGCATACGAAAATTTTGCCTCCATCAGTGGACGTCCTAGAGGGTATAACTTTCGATGCTTTTGAAGAAGTAGTAATTAAATCAGGTGAACAACGGGTAGTTGATACTAAGATTACCCTACAAATCCCCAGAACTTATTATTGCACCTAACTGTTATTGACTGAGTTAGTCCTTTGGAGCCCAGAGATTTTCCAGGCGTGCCAGACTCTGCCTATCAACGACCTAACAACTTTCTGCTATGAAATCTCACCAAGAAGACAATGGTTGTAAAAAAGCATCAAGAGATTGGAAGGTGTATGCTGATTTCCCTTAAAGAAATAAAACAAGTTCACTGTATTGGATCTATGGATGATATAGGCTTACCAGCAGACCAATCACCATGCACTCTTACTACTGTTCATATTTCTGATGAACTAACCCCCTCTGAGCTGAAGAAAGTCCACACCTTACTGGAGTCCTATAGCGATACAATCTCCAAATCTAACACTGACTATGGTCTCGTGAAGTGTTGGACTCATATCATTGACATGGGGGATGCTCGCCCTATCTGCTCCAAACCCTATTGAAAATCCAAAGTCAAGGAGCTAAAAATGCATATGGAGCTCAAACAGCTGCTGGACGCTGGGTTGTTGGTACCTTCCCAAAGCCCTTGGTCATCCCCGCTCCTTTTGATAAAGAAGAAAGATGGAGGTCATTGGGTAGTTATGGCTTATTGCAAACTGAACAACCTCACAAAGAAGGACAGTTACCCTATCCCCCTCATTGATGATGCTCTGGCCCAACTCTTTAGGTCTATATTCTTCTCTGCCATGGATTTGGCTAGCGGGTATTAGCAGATGGACCTTTCATTACAGGACCAGGAGAAGTGCGCCCTTATCTTCAGCGAGGGTTTGCTCCAACCCACTCAGCTACCTTAGGGGTTAAGTAAAGCACCTGCTACTTTTCAGCGGGCAGTGGATCACATTCTACAGTACCTTAAGCTGAGCTGTGTGATCGTCTACTTTGATGACATCACAGTTTTCACCAAAACGTTCATCAAGCATCTCATACATATTAAGAGGTGTTTCAACGCTTGCGGGCAGCTAACATATGATTGGAAGTCCTAAATTTAATTTTTTCCAAAAAAATGGATTTCCGCAGTCACTCCATCTCACAAGATGAGATACAACCTCTAAAAGATAAAGCCGAAGCAATATCTAAGATGCCTGCACCCAAAACCCTTCATGACATTCAGGTATTCTTGGGCATGGTGGGGTAATACCATCAATTTATCCCAAAATTCGCACAACTCATTGAGCCCCTCATACATCTCTTGTCTAAGGAAACCCCCTTCTATTGGGGTGCTGAAAAAAATGCCGCATTTGAGACACTGGAGGCACTATTGCAAAAAGTCCCATACTCCGCCATCTTGACTATGGGATGCCTTTAATTTTGTTCACAGGTGCCTCTGAATACGCTGTTGAAGCTATATTGGCTCAGCTGGATGAATATAGAGTCGATTATCATGTGTCTTATTTCAGTAAGCTGAACTCCAAAGCTGAGCTCAACTACAGTGTCACTGAAAAGGAATGCCTTGCCGTCTTGCTCGCTGTCAAATACTATTGCCCTATATTATATGGAATTTCTTTTAAAGTGATTATTGACCACGCCTCCTTGTAGTAGTTGCAGAAATGAAGGACCCCACTAAAGCGGTTGGCTCACTGGGCTCCAAAGCTCCAGCACTACGATATGACCATTGAGCATTGAGCTGGAACGCGATATATAAACGTTGATGGGTTGACATGGCTGCCTGTCTTACAACTCGACAATAGCGAAGCAGAGAGGTTACATGACCTCCTCATGGCTCATAAGGCATGGGCTTAAATAGATGAGTCAGTACAAAAGATGCTAGCACGGCACTCCCATAGCACCAAGGTGGAGAGCGGGAAGTTTTACAAGTAAGTAGGAGAAAACTGGTTACCCTATCTACATAAGTCCAAGCGAGTACCCATGATCATGGAGTCTCATACTATCATGGGCCATAGCGGAGTCCAAAAAACCTATGAGTGAGTTAAAGAGCGGTATTATTTGGAGGGCATCATTGTGACTATTGCTGAGGTCCTGGATGCTTGTCTGACCTGAAAAAACAATCCAGCTTCAATACCTGTTATCAGTACAAAACTACAACACCCCAAAAACCCTTCCACACCATAAGTTTGGATGTGGTAGATCTACTCCCTCAGACTACTGGGGGAAAATAATATATCTTTGTTGGAATAGATCATTTTACTAAATGCGTTGAAGCTGTGGCTCTCCCCGCTCAGACTGCAAAAGCCACGGCTACTTTCTTGCATCAATATATCTTCACACAGCATGGTTGCCCTAAGGTCCTCCTTTTTGACAATGGAAAAACCACTTCCAGAGTGATAAAGCTTTTTTTTAGTACTAAATGGTCCCAACCTGAGGGGGGATTCATCGATGTATGATAAAGCTTCTTGCCACCTTTTTCTGGTGACACAAATTTTCTTGGCCCCCTATAATTCGTCCACCAATGGTGCCATAGAAAGAGTTAATGGGACCATGGTCTCTATAATTTAGAAAATGGCCAGTTCAGACCCTCTCTACTGGGACCTCTACTTTACCCAGCGCGCTCAAATCCTATCATATTAGTTACCATCATATCCTTAAAATGTTCCCTTTCTGTGTGTTATATGGGCGAAAAACTGGGGTACCAGCTATATTGGCCAAATATGTCTTCTCTAACAAGACTGATCCTGAACAAGCCATGAAAAAGTTGGCCCAGCACATTATCCAATTTACAGTCTGAGGCTATGACTAACTTGGCAAAGACTGTTACTAAAGAAGGTCAAGCTGCCAATGAGAGCTAGGCCCCTCTACCATCCTTTCAAATATCCGACTTGGTACTGTATTACCACAATTAAATCACTCCTAGGAGTGAGAAGCTCAGAAATATTTGGGAGGGACCATTTGTAGTCATATGTAAAGTGAAGGGATGAATAATCTATAAAATCCCTTGCTTTGGGAGCCACCATCAACTGGGTTCATATCTGGTTTTTACGCCTTTACTCCCCCAATGCTCTTAAAGAGGGTAATATCAGACAAAACAAGTCCAATATTGTGAGAAGTGCGTTTTTGACAGAGATGATTGTAAAATTGTCCAAAAGACCTTGGCCAATTCACGGTGGAATCCTTTGAATTGGGGCATTAATTCCCACAATATTAATAAACTCAGGGGATGTGGCATAGTTGGGAGGGCGTAACAATATCACCCCTCACGTTGTGGGTTCCAATCCCATTATGGAAGAAATTGCATTTCTGTTCTAAGAGGATATCAATACATGTCAATTCATGCGCCATGCCTTGGTGCAACCAAGTGAATCAGTGAATTTAGTAGATGTAATCCTAGCCTATCAAAACACACGCAGGAAGGTTTTACCCCCAGTACTTGAGTTTTGTCCTCCACTCCTATATTTTCGCTCCCTACTATCTATCCTCACTATTGGTGCGGTATAATTGTCCCAAGGTTGGCCACCTTGAATAAAATTAATAAAACTCACCAAATAGTTTGTGTTTAGATAGCTAGATTATTCTGAATCATCAGCGGAATCATGGGCTCTCTTCTAAGGTCCCTCCCCGCCTTACCACTAATGTAATTCAAGCCGCACTGTGGAGACCAGGCCCTATTATAGGCCTGGGGGCCCCAAAAGGTGCAGATATTTTCTCACATGGTAATTGGCTTAAATACATCAAAACATTATCTCACAGGCTTGTCCTACCCACACTTGACCCTCCATTGGCCCTTACAATAAAGCAAGGTGATATTTGAGAGCTTTAATAGGTCAAATGACCATATTATAATTTGGCTCAGACTTAATTATGATTCAATATGTACGCCCTTTATAACCAAGGTGAGTTTAATTAATAAGCCGTGTTACTGTAAGAGAATTCGTTTCTTACTCCATGGGACTATTACTAAAACTGTAGAAAACAAAAAGCTCTAATTTTAGTATTTATTTATCTTTATTAAGATTGGTTTAAACCCCCTAAATAATGGATTTTAGGCTCAAATGTACCAGCGAGCTTAAAAACCCCTAAAATCCAACAAAATCCAAGGATGAGGGAAACTTTGGAAAAGACTGGACGGAGTAGAACATGGTTTCTATCTCCATCTCTTTATAAAAAATCTCAAGCATTAAAGACCCTCTGACTCCACCTTCCATCTGGTGGAAGGCCACCAATGATGTTCTGCCTCTAGCGGTTAAATAAATAATATCAGATTTCCAGTAGCCATGACTAACCACTCTTGGGAAGAATGCAAAGTTGAGTTGGCACTGAAAATAGTATTGAAGCCTTATGTTCACCAGCTAGAGCAACAAGAGCTTTCTGTTGACTCTGGATATATCCTAAAATTGAATAAGGTCTAAGTGGTGATACCTATTGGGGTTTTAAAGGAATCTATCCCTCAATTAGTCAAAGAGAATTAGAAATATTTGTAACCAATGGAAAAGTGTGAGATCTACACAATTAAAACCTCTTATGCTCACTTTTCTAATTGTATCTACATTGATATTGAGGTAAAAAAGATCAAGGGCAGAACTATTGTAGATATTGGGGCACCAGTTAGTATTGTGTCTACTATGCTGTCCAAGATACTGAGCCTCACACTGAACAAATATCATCAAAAAGTGTATGGTACAGCAGGCCACATACTACTACGTTATAAGGAGCCTACAGTGCTTTGTTTCTGCAGTTTGGTTCCTTAATAAAATCTTCTTTTGCCATCATCTTCAAAAAAATGAAGTATGACTTTCTTCTTAAACCTCAATTATGAATTATATGGAGTTAAAGCTGATTTTAATGGGAAAACGCTTGAAATGCTAGGCCAAACTATTCCACTGATTTACGGCCATTAGGATGAGATCCCCACGCCCGAATTAGGGGGTTGTTAATTTTGCATTTGAAGATGGCATAGTGCGATTGAGTACTAGTGACTGCGTGGGTATACCCATTACTTTTTTAGTACTAGATGGTGGTATACCCATTACTTACCTAAACAGATTGTAGAGTAAAAAGGTATTCCATTATGCAATAGTAATAGTATGACTATTCTGGTAGGCCGCCAAATTATCGCTGGGACTGAAAATAAAAAAATACCTCAGTGTTCTATGATAAAATATTTTCACTGTCTTACTTATATAAATTAGTGCCAGTCAGCATGCCTAGGATTATATTCCCTGAGCATTGCGAAAGTGAGGTGCTGCTAGCCAGTCTATCTACATACCCTATTCATTTAAGCAACATCAACTTGTTACATTTTACATCTACTAGCTTAAGAAGTTCAAAATGTTAATGAGTTTGTTCACTTTGACAAACAGGCCTTAGCAATGGTACTGTTAAATCTATTTATCTTTAATTCCTCAGGGAAGACTTTTGGGGTTAATGGAAGTGTAGAAGGACTGAGCGCTGGCGCTTTTCAAGAATTACAGTGTTATTTTTACAAAATATGATTGTGATTTGGGTTGCGCACAGGATGTTCTACACCACTTTGATACTGGTTATTAACTTCCAATTTTGTTTCAACCAGTAAAAAATTTCAAGGCATCATATGAGGTTGTTAATACTGAGTTTACTCAGCTAGTGCAACATGGTAAGCTTGTGCCCTCCATGAGTCCTTGGGCCTCTACAGTGTTGATTATTAAATAAAACAGCTCTAACCATGTAATAATAGACTATAGAAGCTTAATAGTACTATCAAAAAGGATTTTCTATCCTTTACCATGGTTTGATGATGCGCTATACCACTTGGGCGACATGCAATATATTTTAATTATGAATGTATTTCTGGCTATTGGCAGATAGAGCTGCCAAAGAGGAACAAGAGGATTGTCTCATGATTACATCTCAGGGCCTCTGTAAACCTACTAGAATGCCTCAGGGGCTGAGCAACGCCCCTGTGACCTTTCAGCGGGCCATGGATAGTTAATTTCAGCGATTTAAAAATTTCCTGCACCTTAGTTTATCTAGATGATTGTAACGTCTTTTCAAGAACGTTTACTTATCATTTACTGAACCCAGAAAAGTTTCCGCTGGCTTGCCAAGTCTAATTTTGAAAATAAGCTGCTTGAGTGTCATTTTCTGTAAGCAGCTGGAATATCTGGGGTTTGTCATTAATAAACATGGCTTGCGACCTGAAACAGTGAAAATTGAAGCTATTGAATGCATGATGCAACCAAGTAGCAAGCTCAAAGCTCAAGTGTTTTTGGGAATGATCAGCTATTACTGCCTTTTAAATAAAACTTACTTATATATAGATGAACTTCTATTTCATCTTCTTAAAAATGGAGTAACCTTTAAGTGACAGGGAACTTTATGTTAGCCTTTGATACTTTATGCTTTACCTCACACATGTGCCACGATTGGTGGATCCTAAGCTTGAAAAATTTATTATTCAGATGGACGCTTCTGATACTGACGTAGGGGCGGTGTTATCCCAGTCTGGTTCTGACGACATTTAGCATTTCAAAAATTTATTGTAACTGAGCCTTAAGTGTTCATGAACGAACTATATAATAACTGAGAGGGAGTTCCTGGCAGTTGTTCACACATGTAAACACTTCCAGGTTTACATCCACAGAGTAATACCTAATATAGAATCTAATTTTGCCTCTCTTCATTTTTTTACAAAATCTAAAGGAAACAGAAGGGCGACTGATTAGGTGGGCTTAAAAATTACACGCCTAAGATTTAAAAATTCAGCACTGACCCAGCATCAAGCATCAGAATTCTGATGGGTTATCTTGACTGCCCATGGTGGCCTTGGTGGCCAATGTGGCTGATGAATTATCTGATAAGATGTTGACTAAAATAATATGACAATGAATCAGCAGAAGTTCAGTACTGTTTAAAAATTTATGGAAGGACATGGTTTAGAAAAGGGAAACTAGATAATGCATTAAACAATCACCAATTTTAGATACATTAATAATGGAGTAAACAGATATTATATGGGCCCACAAGGCGAGGGTCATGGCGGCTTCAATATTTTGATGGAGTTATTAAGACAGCATCACTATTGGGAATGTATGAAATTTTAACATTCTGAGACTTTCTAACGTTTTGAGGAATGTCAGGTGGATGTGCACTATTGGAAAGTCACTACTATCAACTGGTTAAACACAACTTTGTGTGGAATATCGTTTCTATTGATGTGATGAGCCCTCTGGCCAATATGTTGGGGCAATTTATAACATATTTGTGTCCTTTGACACCTTACCAAGTCAGAGGAGGCCATTGCGGTCTTGGACTTAGACGCCACAATGATGGCTAAGTTCATCTTTATTTAATAATCTATTTGCATGGATGCCCTCAGTTCTGTTGATAGATAAAGGGACAAACTTTATGTCAAAGATATTCCTAAGCTTAACGACATAATGGGTATATGCGGGGTAACATCTAAGCCCTACCACCCTGAGACCAAAGACACCATCAAACAAGTGAATGGTACTATCATATGGATTTTGCGTAAGATGATTATGACAAAGGCGTCCAAATGAAACCTTTTCTACCTTCCGCCATTTTTGCTTGTAATATATCTTATCATTTAAACACAGGGCATTCCTATTCACTGTAATTCATGGGAAGCAACTAGCACTTCCCTCAAATTTATATGCTTGTGTCAGTCAATAACCCATGGTTCCCAAGATATATTTGATTATGATGGTATAGATTTTAATCCAACTAGAAAGCGCTTCATATTCCAAATAACTAGCTCAGGAAAATTTGATCTTTTGAACGAGATAATGCAGACCGGCAGCCACTACTCCACTCTACTTTAGGGGAAAACTTTTTGTATCATGATAATCATGTTTTTGGAAAAACTACCAAGCTTGAACATATATATGGAAAAAGCCTTTTGAGATCATTGAGAAGACATCTACGGATGCCTATACTCTTAAAAATTCTGTTAAAGGTCACCTTATTAACTGGGTGCAATCTAAGCTCTTACATAAATACCAGTAGAGTTCTGGGCCAATGGCACTAAGTTCTCAATAAGTTAGTTTATTCCCCTCACATCTTTCTCCCCAATGTTTGATCAAGTGGGGGAAATGTTGTAATTGGTATGATTAAACCATCTGGGTTCTATTTCTAGTTATCTTGTTATCTATTTTAACTTATTAGTAGATAGTGTATTTAATTAATATAGTAACTAGTTTACCCCGTGGCCCAAACTTTTATGAGTAGTGACCTAATGTATCAATTTACTATTAATTGAATTACTTAATCCCTGCCAGCGCATTTCTCGTTGCTTAACTTTTCAGCCATCAAAGCCGTGGCCTTGATTACTTTATCACCTCCTAATTTATTTTATTGTACTATTCTTCATTATCCTTGTTCCAGCACAATATTATCAGTATAAGGGTCCTATATTTATTATGATCATCTAATAATAATTCGACTAAATCTGGCATATCACATCTAATATGGAAATGCCTTGACCCTTAGTTATTCACTCCCAGCCTAATTTAGATATTAAAATTTAGTCTGCCATTAGGGGATGCTGCTTAGTATTATGGAAAGCACCAATAAGAACTTGGGTAGACGTAGGATATCTGGGCGCAATTGCCAGGTGGAAGGAGATCTTTTCTGAAGAAGCTGGGTGAGCCAATCGAGAAAGAATACTATTAGCAAGCCCCAGGATAATAGAAGTAACCAATACTACAGTGTTATTTTTGTTTTGTTTTAAAAACCCTATTTCATATATAAAATTTTCTGTTAGTTTTTGGTCAAGTTTACAGTCCTCATATGGTACCTTGTATTTGGTGTGTGTTTGACCTGTGAGCTAGAAAATATGACGCCGCTGCGTCAATTTTTACATTAAATATTGTAGATTCTATTATATATTAGAGAGAAATGTGCCTAAGGGTCAACAGAATCCTAGTTGCACTATCATATTTGAAACTTTCAGATATGATAAATTGGTGGTGCATAACTGAAAGGATTGACTTTATGCACCAAAGTGAGTTTCATCTGTCTCCAGAGGTAAGTGCTTAAAGTCAAGTTACGTTAAAATGTGAATGTCATGATAAACAATGGTCAGTTTGTGACATCACCCCTTAAAAGATGGAGGTTTTGGCGGGCAGCCTTAGATGCAATGAGATGGAGAAAATAATAAGGAGGTCATGGACACAATGGGACTCCGCTCACTAGCACACGAATGGAGGCCTAAAGGGACACTGTCGCAGCATCCAATCATGTGGCAAACTCTCAGGCTTCCACAGGCACTGGCGAGGAAAACTAATTGGAGGTAATACAGTCATGAGTCAGTGGATCTCTGATAGGGGATGACATTATGGGTTATGCGGTATGTCTGCAGGCGTGATTGAAAAAGAGCATAGTGGACATCTTGGCGACATGCAGACTTCAAATGTGGTACTTTTTAGGGTTAAATCACTTATCTTTGAATAGTATACCAGATTGAGTTCTGCTACAACACCCTAATACTGAGATGGTCTTAAAAAAGGTTAGAAGCAAAGTCCTTATTAGGATGACATTCTGAAACAGTGTAGTGGTAGTTACGCATATACAGACTAAAAACAATCAAGATATATCTATAGGGCTCTCCTTGAAAATTAGCAAAACTTTGTATACCAAAAATTTAGGGAATTCTGTTGCATTTTTGTCATGTGCACATGACATCATAGTGGGGACCAACCCCAAAGATAAGGCTGGGCGCCAGGAGGCCCAGAAGGTGAAGCTACAGGCCCTTCCTGACCTGAGGCACACCCTAGACTAACGCTGGGTATGGGCAAATTATGCCCAGGTTGGGACTAGTGGGGTGCCAAATGCCCAGCCCCTCACTTCGTCTCAGGCATTAAAATGGATGATTTACCAAATTATCGTGGTTGGTTCCATTTGGTTCGTTGAGGAACGGGGTTTCAAAACCCGTTCCACTTATGAAACAACGCGTTCAGGTCAAACCCAACTTAAATTGATCATTCAAGTGAAGTCAGTTTTGGCTTATTTAACTTATTCAGATGAAAGCATTGCCCTATTGGTGGGTCAGTGCTTGGGTCCACTGCAGCAAACCCCATATTCCCCCATCAATGCTTAAATGTGTTTTCCCCAACCAACATTTCTTGTTGGTCAACTTCCCAAATAATATTACCCCATTTTTACCGTTTTTTATATGTTATTCCAAATAATCCTGTGTGGACCCCTTTGAGGAGGTCTCACGCTCTTTCTACTTTCCATTTTGAACACAATGAGATTATCACCTCATGCATCATTGGTTCGTCCAGTTCCCCCTCCAACCTGGGTCATTTACCCCTTCTCTCAGTGTGCACTGCGACGTTTTTGGATGTTTAATGATAGCATTTCTTTGCTTAAGTTATTATTTCTCCAGCACCTTCTGCTGGGCAATATTGATTTTTATTCTAGCGGCTAGTTCCCTGGAGTTGGGCCTGTGCACCAAGCACTGCCACGCTGGGAACAGGAGAGTTATAGACACTCTCCTAACATTAGTCAATCAACCTCTTTTTCCTATGTGCACGAACTTTTTCCATGTGGAAATTTTCTGAAGTGGAAACAATGGGTGCCAGCTGTGGGTTTTGGCTGTCATTAGCTGCACCGCTGTTTCCTCTTTTTCTTGAAGGTTGAGCAACTTGGCGTTATTGTGGTTGCCTTTTACTGAAAAGTATCCACCCTTCGTGATTATACCTGGTAAATACGGATGCTTCAATGTCCAAAAGTTGTGATTCCCTGACTTTCCACTGAAACCATCAATTTCCATTCTGATAAACAAGTTTTTCTTCACCAGCGCGTTAAGACGATGCTGGCGGAATCAGCACAGATGGTCCTGGGGGTGTTGGCCTTGGATAATGTCAGGTATTCCATTGCAATTAAGGGAATAGGGTCGTTCACATATGAAAACACATTATATGATAATCCTATTCAAACCTCTGAGCTATTTCTTAGCTTTTATGCTTGGATGAGACCTCTATTCCAGTGTATCAAATAACCCCTGAGAACTCTTGTTTGACCCCTACCATGATCCAGGGCACTCAGGAAGCAAAGAAGGAACTTTGTTTAAGGTATGATAAAGTATATTCACCTGCAGAAGGCATGGTGGGGTATGCGGCCTCAGTATTAAGAGCGGCCAACTATCCCTCCCCCTTTTTAGATTCCAAAACGGATTCTGATGGCTTTCTTGAGCCAGAGGAAGAATTTTTTTTGGAGGTGTTATCTTTGTCCACCATAAATAAAGACCATTCCAGGTATTTTCTACTGAATGCTAACCTCTCTTCCCCTGTAGGAAAGCTCACCACTACTATTTTGGTGAATACTGGCGCCTCTGGGAACTTTATGGATCAGTACCTATCCGACTACCTTGTACTTAGTTACTTGCCAGGTGATATGGTTGGGGAGGGGCGTCCCAAGGTATTCCTACTCTGAAGATCATTGGGACAGTGGACAATCAGGTTGGCAAGTACCACTTGTCTGATCAATTCAGTGCGGTCAAAAACCTCCTGTTACATATCATATTGGGTGTGGAGTGGTGGCGGAAGTTTGACGTTAGAACCAACCTGAAGGAAATACCCTGTCCCTCACCATGAAGAATGGTCGCACATTCGTTGTGCCTTTGTCAGAAGAGAACGCCCAGGGAAAATTGCCCCACTGGCTCAACCGTCTCCCTTATCGCCTTGCCTCATTGCAAAAGCCCTCATAGGAAGTTCCTATACCTTCTTTCTTGGATGGTTTGGAATCCTTTTTTGATGCAGCTTCTGCCAACGCACTCCCTGAGCACTCCGAGTTTGATTGTGACTTCAAGCTCATTGTAGACCTGGTGCATATATCTTCCCCTATTTACCCATTGACTGTCTAGGAGGAAGAGGTGTTAGATGTTTGGGTGAAAGAGCAGTTAGCCAAAGGCGCAATTTTTCAGCGTACCTCCCCTGTATGCTCCCCCCTTCTCTTTGAGGAGAAGTCTGATGGTACTTTATGCCCAAGTGTGGAATACGGAAACCTTAACAACGTCATTGTACCAGACCTCCATCCCATCCCTTTGAATTCACAGATTGCACGCCATGTGTAGAAGACGAAGGTCTTCTCCAAGATGGGGCCTCAATGCGTTTAATCAGATCCAGATAAAGAAGGGCCAGGAGTGGTTAACCACCTTCCAAACCAGAAAAGGAATACCCTAGTTTTGGGTCATGCCCTTTGGGCTTAATATTCTCCTGATATGTTTCAACGCAGCACTGATGTAGCCTTGGTGGACCTTTTAGTAGTATGCGCGGTTGCCTACATGGATGATATCCTAGTGTTTTCCCCTGATTAGGAGTCCCATGCATTCCACCTTCGGCAAGTGTTAAGTGGTTAAAGGCAGCCAGCCTTAAGTTAAAAATAACAAAGTGTGAGTTCTTCAAGTACCAGGTCACGTTTCTGGGCAACGTCATGTTTGACCAGGGACACATGATAACTCCAGACAAGGAGAAGGCGATTCGTGAGTGGCCTACCCCCACATCAGTCAAAGAATTAAGAAGTTTTTTAGGGGACGTGTACGTTCCTCAAGAAGTTCACGCCCAATCTTTCTGAGGTAGCAGCGCCCTTATACAAGGCTAGCGGTGCCAAGGTGCTTCAAAAGCCCCCCATTTTGGAGGATGCTTTCCAAGCAGTGAAGTGCACCCTGTTGTCCACTCCTGTTCTTCACCATGTTGACCCTTCAAGGAGTTCATTGTGTCTACTGATGCCTTCAACTTCGCCATAGCGGCTGCCTTGTTACAAGTAGGCAAAGATGGGATAGAGCATCCGGTGTGATATTTTTCTAGGAAAATGTCTTTTCCAGAGTTGATTTACGCCGTTTATGATAAGGAGTTATTGGCAGTGGTGGAGGCGCTGACTTATTGGCGTCATTACTTGCATGGCTCATCCCAACCTTTCCAGGTACATTTAGACCACCGTGCCTTGCTGTACTACCGCGCTCCTCATGTCTTAACCCATGTCAGACCCGTTGGAATGAGACCCTTGCCCAATTTGCATTCACGTATGAGTTCACCAAGGGCAAAGATAATGGTTGGCGGATGCTTTGAGACGCAACCATGCTTTAGCGCCCAATCCCAAGGAGGTAGAAGTTCACAAAACACAGGTGATGATTTCTCCAAGTAAACTTCTTCCTCAACGACCCTCTCCTCTGGCCAACGGGCTGGCGCTTACACCTCTGGAAAACGCGGAGAATTTAGTATGTTCAGGAAGGTAGTCCTTTCTCAGCCACTAGCAGCTGAATATACTACGTTACTTTCTAAGTGCAAGTTGAATCAAAAGGATCTCTCCAGAGGCTATCACATGAAGGATGAGATGGTGTGTTTTCAGGGGGCGCCTATGGGTTCCTGTTGGACCACTTCGCCTGGAAATCATTTGGGACCATCATGATGGACTTACCATTGGTCATTCTGGTAAAGCGAAGACTTCAGAGTTAATATGGCGCACATACAATTGGAAGAGCTTGCCTGATCAGGTGGGGCGGTATTGTAAGGAGTGTTTAGTCTGCAACCAAATGAATCCAAATCGTCAACCTTTAGCGGGGTTGTTGGTACCATTCCAGAAAGCTGAAGGGCCCTGGACTTCTCTATCAGTGGATTTTATTGTAGAGCTACCTGTCTCAGATGGTTACGATGTCATCATGGTGGTGGTGGACCGGTTTACAAAGTTCACCCACTTTATTCCTTGCAGAACTACAATAACCGTGGCTGAGATGGCCAGGCGTTTCGTCATGCATGTGTTTGCGCTCCATGGAGTTCCCCAAAAGATTATCAGTGACCGGGGACCCCAATTTACCTCTGTCTTTTGGGAAGAGTTGTGTAGGACTCTTCAGATTCGCCCTTGCCGTTCAACTGCCTATCACCCACAATCAGATTAGCAGACTGAACGAGTGAACCAGTGCTTGGAGAACTATGCGGTATTACACCGCTGCAGATCATTCAGATTGGGTTTTCACCTTCCCATGGCCCAGTTTAGCTACAACAATTCTTGCACTCCTCGATCAGTTGTTCCCTGTTTTTTTCCTGCCATGGCTTTAACCCCACCTTTAACATTGAGCCCAGCTGTGGGTCTAAGGTTGAAGCGGTGGTGGACTTTGCCAAGACAATTAAGAAGGTCCACCAGAGGGTTTCCACAAGCTTGGAGGCGGCTATGCAGGTGTACAAGGAGAACGCTTATGGGAAGTGCAAAGTGGGTCCTTCATATAAGGAAGGGGATCTCATTATGCTGGATGCTTGTAACATCCCTATCAAGCAGCCATGCAAGAATCTGGGAACAAGGAGAATTGGCCCATACCGCGTTGTTAGAAAGGTGGGCCATGCCTCATACCAATTAGATCTTCCTTCTTTGTTTTGGATCTTCTCTGTCTTTAATGAGAGCAAATTGACGTTGTTTGTGGGCCCCTCATCAGAGACTCCTGAGGCCTATCTCGTGGATGGGGCGCCAAAGTTGGAGGTGGAAGAAATAGTTTCCTCCCGCCACATTAACTGAAGAGTCAAGTACCTGGTATCATGGAAGGGCTTTAATGCTGCAGAGAACAGTTGGGTTCCAGCGCGCGACTGTGTGCATTCCCAAGATCTTATTGACGTCTTCCACAAGCGTTTCCCCCAGGCTGCTGGATCCCACCCTAAACCAACAGTTAACGCCATGAAGTTGGCCCCTGCTCACAAAACCTTTTCCTTGCGCGAGCCCCTGGAGGGGGTTGAGCCCCATTGGGAGGAGAGGGTAATGTCATGTGCACACAACATCATAGTGGGACCAACCCTAAAGACAAGGCTGGGCACCAGGAGGCCCAGAAGGTGAAGCTACAGGCCCTCCCTGACCTGAGGCACACCCTAGACCAACGCTGGGTATGGGCAAAATATGCCCAGGTTTGGACTAGTGGGGTGCCAAATGCCCAGCCCCTCACATTGGCTCAGGCGTTAGAATGGACAGTTTACCAAATTAATGCAGATGGTTCCATTCGGTTCATCAAGGAACAGGGTTTTGAAACCCATTTCACTTACAAAACAACGCGTTTGGGTCGAATCCAACTTCAATTAATCACTTGATTGAAGTTGGTTTAAGCTTATTTAACTAGTTTAGATGGAAGCATTGCCCTATTAGTGGGTCAGTGCTTGGGTCCACTGCAGCAAACCCCATATTCCCCTCTCAATATTTAAATGTGTTTTCCCCGACCAACATTCCTTGTTGGTCGACTTCCCAAATAAAATTATACCATTTTTACCGTTTTTTATATGTTATTCCAAATAATCCTGTGCGTGGACCCCTTTGAGGAGGTCTCGCGCTCTGTCAAACTTGCCATTTTAAACAAAATGAGATTATCACTTTGTGCACCATTTGTTTTTCCAGGTCCCCTCCAACCTGGGTCGTTTACCCCTTCTCTCAGTGTTCACTGTGACGTTTTTGGCTGGTTAATGATAGTATTTTTTTGCTTAAGGTATTATTGCTCCAGCACCCTCTGCTGGAAAATAATGTTCTTTATTCTAACGGCTAGTTCCCTGGCGTTGGGCCTGTGCACTGAGAACTGCCACGCTGGGAACAGGAGAGTTATAGACACTCTCCTAACAATAATGTTTAGAAAGAGCCTAAGAGTTAATAAAATTCTAGTTGTTCCATCATAAAAAACTTTTAGGTCTGATAAATTACCGGTTCTCAACAAAAAGTTATGGCATTATGCAATAAAGGGAGTTTCACTAAGCTTTGGAGGTTTGTGCTCAAAGACAAGTCGTGTTAAAATGCAGATTTCATTAATGATGTTGGTTTATTTCATGAAACTTATGTCTTTTGGTGTGTCACTGATATATTAAAATCAGCTTCCATAGCCTGAAGCTAATTGGTTTCATCTGATAATCATAATAAAATAAGTTTTATTCTATTTTTAGCACTAGTGGTGCCCAACCCAAAAGTGTGGACATCCACGCATCTTTATTCGCAATTGAGCCAAACAATAGGATCATCAGAATTAAAAACAATATAGCCCCTAAGTTATCGGCCTAGGAAGCCATATAAGATGGTGAGAAAGCTTTGGGGAAATTTTTGTCTTGCACCCGCTTTAGCTGGTGGACCATGGCGGACAACATTGGGGTAGGAGCATCAGCAACATGTGGCATTAGGAGGTATAGTTGTGGGTTTTCTTTGTTTAAGAGGCCAGCGGTGTCCATCTCCTCAATGTATTGAGCAAGTTGATGCTCATTGAAAGTGATGAGAGCCAGCACACAAGTAAACGACTTAATGAGCTGGCAGGTTAGAAGATAAATGGGTCAAAAAGAGAAGTTTTTGCCGCATTGATGCAAGTATGGTTCATTCCAAAAGTGAGCTCCTCAAATTCATATTTTGCATCTTTGCCAAAATCATGAGGATTGTTTAGGATGAAAATACCCTCAACAAGGAGTTACATTGCTCCATGGAGATGCTGATAAAGGAGGGTGTTGGCAGGAGCAGCGGCAGTCTCCACTGCCATTTTATATAAATTTTTAAAACCTGGTAAGCCTTTTTTTAGTTTAAAATGGTGGAGGTGCAAATTGGGAGTCCTAAATAAAATTCGCTAAAAGTGAAATCTGGCAAAACATTAAATGGCCGCTCACTTTCATCAACCCATCTAAGACACTCAAATGGATTTAACTCAGCTAGTGATGGCCCAGCCACGGGAGTTGATGTGATGTTGGAACCTGATTGGCTGCAAACAGTCAACCACAGAAGCTCATTCAAAACTGTCCCAGTCATCAACTCAGTATTCCATAAGTCAAATTATTAAAATCCTAAATTTTGATTTTGTTTAGTTGCCACTTTGGAAGCAGTTCCAGATTTCTCTGGAGTTGAGGGGCGGGAGGATTAAGCCTCACTTGAAAAAATTTATTTGAGGCAGCATCTGGTCTGACACCATAGTAGGGAGCAGTGGAAGCAGCGGAGGCATAAACTGTGGGGCACTTGCACTTTGAATGATCAAATCTAAACCACAAGGGGCAAATGGCGCAGCCGTTTTTGTTACGCCCAGAAGGGGTGATCATGTACAGATCTGATCACTGTGCAAGGAGGAATTGCAAGATTAGTGTTATAATTGAAAGGAAAGATCATCATAAAACTTATGAGGCCCTTCCAAACGATGCACCCCATTTGAAACCCTGAACTGCAAAACAGTGTCTGCGCCATAAATGGCCAAACCTCCATCAATTCATGGCGGAGGCACTCAGGGGAAAGGTAGGAGGGCAACATGAAGAACTGACCCACCAAAGTGGCCTCATCTGGGAGCCACGTGCAAATGGTGAGAATGAATATTTTATATAACCTAAAGGCAGCTTGGCTGATGATGCTGCTGCATTGGCTTCATAACAAAAGCTGAAGTTGAAGTACTCAATAAAAGGATAGAAATCAATATAGTTGGTGGTTTTATAAACTGCCGTGGCTATCTCAATGATGGTTGCACTCACATATGGGAAAATATTCCCATATTTGACTAAAGGCCATAATGCATATTGCTCCAAGAGAGCAACAGAGGGTTCCAGAGCACTTTCTTGGAGCTTACGAGATGGTGGGCCAAATCCTGAGGCAGGATGTAACAACCAGTAACATTTGGAGGGATAACAGAGCCATCCATATGTGCTTCAGTGACAGCTGAAAAATGCCAGAAGCTGGCGCACCATCACCCCATACTGGGGCAGCAGGCGTTGATTGCATTGAAATTGGTAAGCTTTTGCTCAATCAAGTTTTTGTTTTATGTATTTTTTAAAAAAATCTGAATTTGGTCTCGATTTTAGTTATTGAAGTGAAAAAAGATTTTAAAAAAAATTTATATCTGGGGGGAGGACTCAATTATATAACAGATATTAGAGGGTGTAAAGGTTCTTAATAATAGAAGCATGTAAAAGAGGACTTTGTAAGGCTGATGGTAATTTATCCTATAGGATAAAAGGGTGGTAGAAATTAGATTATAATAGAAGGATTAGACTATGCTATACCTAAGAGGACAATGATATGCCAATGCTATGATCTACCAAACCATTAGTAGCAGTATGGTAAGGAGCTAGATATCAAGTACCCATATTTTTGAGCTACTCAACTACAGAAGAATATTTTAGATATAATATGACAACATTTATGAGCGCCCATGGCGGCTAAAATATTTTTATACATTATAAAATCAAAGGCCTTTGCGCTAGACATAGGATCCAAGTAGCATATAACCATTTAGTAAGCTAGTTAATCATAAGAGTATGCTTTGATGTGTATATATAGGACTCTTATGGAATTCATTAACATCAATAATAGCCATATCAAATTAATTTCAGGCTATATAGTTTATGTGTATATTGGGGATTATAATCAACCTGAGAAAACAAAGAAATAAGCATTAAGAGCAATGAAATGATTTCAATCACATGCTCACAGGATCACTAGAAACTAAATCTAGAGTCTTCCTAATAGCTACTTGTGATGTTTGTTGTGCTACATTACAGTGCCAGCGTGATCTAAGGGTCAAAAATAAGTTAATTATCCCAGACTGCTCATCTTGTAAACTAACATTTTCCTATTTTGGTGTCAACTGATAATTTTTATGTAGCCCATACTCTAAAAGCCTTGTTACCTCAAGCTTTCTAACAAAAAATTATGTCATAGAGTCAATATTTATCATTTATCATCATATTTGTTATTTTCAGTCTTGAGAACACATTAAAGTTTATTGGATAGTTCAACTTGGTGTACATTATAAGTAGTATAACATATCTGGCTCAATTCTCACTGCAATAATTATCTACAATTATCTTATATTTTATAAGCGAATAATGGGAATAATAAGTCATAACAATGGTATTATGTTAAGCATAGAGGTATGTCTGGATGTGTTTAATAGCCTGTAACACTTGAGGCACTCATATTCTGCAGCTCAAGTAGTTCCTTTCCGCCTTTATTATTATTTGGGTAAAGTAAGCTTTTAGTAATATTTTTTTAATTTTATTCAAGTGGGCTGACCTGGGGTTGATACTGCACCAATTAAGGGTAATTGAAGAAAATGAGAAAGGAGGATAAACCCTGGAATTCTCCATGCGTGGTGTATGATAGACCAGGAACATCATAGACCGCCTTGCTATTTGCTATCTCAGTTGGGGCATTGGTGCGCAACAATAAAACAGTCAAATTTGTCTTCTACATAAAGTTCATCTCCCAGAATCAAACTTGGGTAGGCAGTAATAGTGAGTACATACACTATCATTGAGGTACCCTCCTCTTCTTTTAATAAAATTTTTAAATAGAATTAAAATTAACCTATTTAAGCCTAATTATCAATATTACTAGTTTCCATAAAGAATGTTGGATAATGAATTGGTAAAAGGCTTGTTGGTGCTTATTTGCCTCTAATCCAACAATACTAGAGGAGGGGCTTCTTGCACCACTTGTATGAAAATAATTGAAATAGTAAATGTCAAAAAATTTTCTTTTATAGTTTTTATTGAGTGCCACGTGGGGATAAAAGAAAGTTTAGTATCTAATAAATTAATAAAATTATTCAAAACTTTGAGACTCAATGTTCATATGGCTTGGGAAATTTTTGAATTTGGTAATATGCAATTTTGGCCTATTAAGGCTCGACAAACTTTCATCTCTTTAATGAGATAATGGATGGGGAATCACTATTGGCCAAAAACGTACTTTATGAGGGAATTACTTGATGTATTTCAGCCAATCTTCCTCTGAGAAAATCTTTTCACCTTGGGGGACCACCACCACGCCTATAAAAGGGGTTGGTCCCTGTATAGGTGCTGGAATGGATCTGGGCATGGTTGGGGAAGCACCATCTATGGATGCCCCATAGTTTACTTCATGGTCGGAGTAATCTGACTATTGGTGATTGATTTATTTGCCCAGAGAGGAGTCAAAATCGTGTTCCCCCCAGTTTGCAGGGTTCCACCAAGAATCAGCCAGGTTCTTTCTGGATAACTAATTCATTATTATAATTAAAATCAATTTCCTCCTTATTGCAGACTCATGAGTGTTTGACATTTCCTCTATTTAGCTGAGTTCTACCCATATCATTCTTATTCTGAGGCCTAGGAGTCAATTGTCTGATAAAGGGGACTGAATACTTGTCAAATTTAGTAAATAGTTTTAAATGATGAGAGAAGCGTGTGTTATAATGCATCAAAAACTTGTTATTTAAAACATCATGAGAAGGAAAGTTCTTGTTTAAAAACTGCACTAATGATCAGCTAAGTAATCAAGTGACATCACCAAAGGCATTATATGGCCAATACTAAAAATACTTGAATGTTACATAAAGCAATGAAACTGGACATTTGCTTGTTTATAAGAACTTACACGGTATCAATATTTCAGTTGCATCACCTTGCCCTTAAAAGTTAACATAAATCTAAAAAACTTTGTAATTTTAAGTTTCAAAGAGGAATCTTTCTCGCAATATAACCTGTTGTAAGTATATAGGAAGGTCTATAGAGACTAAAGAGAATAAAGAAGCTTTTTGTTGATACTAATCACATTTTTTGGTTTTTAGAAACACGTCCAAAGCAAATTAAACATCTTATTAGAGTGCTAAATCATATGGCTTTAATGTTAGTTTAAAAATCATTTTTATTGTAACTGGTGCAAATTTCGCCCTTTCTTAAGAAGATACTAATATGTCTTTAATCAATGACTAAATCAATAGCCAAAACTATTGTGAACCAGCTAACACATGTAGAGATATATGAATTGGAGTATAGTATCTGTCTCTGCGAGTGAAGAAGCAATTTGGTAGTCCATTGCTACTCAAAATTCCTGTCTTTTTATGCACAAGCAGCAACAGAAACGCCCAAAAACTTTAAAAGATTTATATTCCTACATCAAGACAGTTTTTATATAAGGGTCACCAGAGCCTCAAAAGTTTAGATTTACATTAGATGAAAATAGATTGTAGTGCACAGATAGTATCAATCTTTTTCACCATACCTTATAAAAGCCAAATCATTGGACCTAGAGAGATGATGTATAATAATTTTATTTAAGCTTTTAGGTTCATCCTTCTTCTAAATGGGAGCATATTACTCTGTTGTACAGAGACTGTGGCAACTACAGGTAAATTTTTAGACTAAATCTAAGACCCTGATTTTTTACAAGTACTCTTTCCATTCAGCGTAACTTTCCGAGCCAAATTACACAAATTTATAAAACAAATTGAATTCGCCCATAGTAGTTTCACTCCGATGTCCTTGGATTCTCCGCCAGCTGCTCCAGCGTGGGGTGGCAGCAAAACTCCCCCGCTGTTTTCCATCTGGCAGAAAACGCGCTAGGACTAGTTCACCCAGTCATTCCAACCTATGGGCTGATTTGTTCCGCCCAAGGACCTGGACGCCCACCTTGCTCATATCTAAGCAGTACCATGCTGCCCCCTAATGCTCCCATGGAGCAACATGCGCTATGGCCTAAGGGTCAAATATGGGAAACTATTCCCATACCACAACCAAGCCATTATTGAAATGGCACAGGAAGTGATGACACCCACCAGCTTTATCGATTTCAACCCCTACAAGGGGTATTTCAACCTCAGCTTCACCTGCGAAGCCAACGCTGCCACTGCAGCAACTGTGCCCTGGTATTCCAGAGCACCCCTCTCCCCACAAATCAGACTCAGCTCCCAGCGGACACCACTTTTGTGGTCCAGTTTGCTGGCCTGCCCACCCACCTCCCCCCTGAAGTGCTCCACCAGGAGCTGATGGACAGTTTGGCAGCCTATGGCTCCAACCCCATCTTACAATTTGTGGTCCCAAATGGGGCCACACAACTTGCTGGGCCTCGGGCATCTGCCACAATAAGCCCTGAATTTACTAAAATTGTGGTGGCAATTCTGCCGCGCACCGTTATTCCCTCAGTGCCTGACCATCCATTTTGGGCCCGCGTCAAGGGCGGGTGGATGATCTGTCCATCATGTTTTGAGTTAGACCACTTGAAATGCAAGTGCCCCTACTCAACCACCAGATGGATTGGACAACTCATCCGCTGACCTCCAAACCACTGCCCATCCTGTACAATTCAGGCATGGGGCACAATCCTACCTCCTCCACCCCCAAATCCTGTTGCTGCAGCTTCACCTGCAGCCACCAATCAGCCTCCTCCTCACCCAAATGCCATAAATAATTCCTCTAATCAAGCATCAGATTGAATCCCAGTTCGATCCCATGATTCCAGAAATGAATCAAACAAACCTCAACCATACACTGATTCCCCAATTCAATTAAACCAAAACCCATGGGAATTATTGGCTGATATTGATGAATTAGGTAACGTCATTGATGAACCGTTGCTGCAAGTCAAAAGGTTCTGTAGTGCAGAATGAGATGTAAAATTCCCGCATCAGAAATATGCCCCACAACCTAACGCTGAACCATTCTACAGCGACCACCAGCTTGCAGTAGAAGCAGCCGCCACAACAGATTGCCATCCGCTCCACAAAGCTGCCACCAAATCTGTGGCTGCACTCGCAGGAGGTATTCCACCTCCCATTATCCCCAAAGATCTTACTACACAAAGTAAGATAAATATGAAAACTTTAGACAAAAACGTCACTGACGCCATCCAGAACGTGGTAACAGTAGCACGGAATCCAAAAGCAAAAATAACATGAACCAACATTGCCACATTTGTTAAACTCCCAGATGCTCGCCTCAAAGCTGAAGATGCTTTGGCAAAATACTTCGTTGCCACTATGGTGGCTGGCAACTAATTGGAAGTTCCAGTCATCAAGAATATTGAACCCCATACCACCGATGCCCCCACATCCTTACTATCTGCCTTAACACGCACCCTACTCTGGGATGAGATGGATGCAGCCAAAGATGAGCCCCCCAATCCCCCTCCCCATCCACCATGGAGGGATAGCAGTATTCTCTGCCCACCTGGTTGGATATTTTGAGAGGTATGATTCAATCAATCCGTCCATTTTGAGCGTTTTGTTTGAATCAATTTTTTTATTAGTATATTTAGTTTTAGTTCAGTAATGTCTGTCCCCTGGTCAACTTACCTCGGTTAAATAAATAAGACCCTGATTTTTTAAAATAGTGTATTTAACTCTCCCATCACCAGAGAGGTGATAGTGTATACTCACCCAACCACTCTAGTACAAACTGATACTAAAAAGAAAGAATAAGACACTGATGCAATTCTGGAGACTTATATGATTTGAGATCTCCCTGAAGAGGTCTACCATAGGCTCAATAATAATATTCTACTTTCAATTTAACTTAATATATGGGTTTTTGTAAGGAAATTATTAAAAAGGATTTTGGTCAAGGAAAAATGGCTATAAAAATTAGGGAAGGTAGAGCAATGCCGATTCTCTGAGGGATTGAGTCTAATCTGGACAATTGGATCAACTCACCATCATGACTAATACTATTCCTTAAGTAAGCCTAAACTCAAGTTCTAGATTTCAGTTGAATATTGCCAGATTGGGAAAAATAGTAAACAGAATGTTTCTCAAATGCCTTTTTTCAAGAAAAATACAACAACCCATCTTTGTGTTATATATATCTTGTATACTTGAATGACGTTGTTGTAATGCTGGCATAACCATCATGTGAACCCCTAGATCCAGCTTGAGCATACTTGGCCCTTACCCTTCTTTGGTCTATGGTATGCTTCTGGTCAGAAAGGCGAGGCTACTTGATGACTTTAGCCTGGTGAGCTCCTCTTTGTTTTTGAAATTTGTTTTCATAAATATGTCATATGACATGACAGAATCTCTACATATCCATTTATTAAAAGTAATGTTTTCACATAATTTATGATTTTTTATTTTGGTTAACTTTTCATAGCTTGTTTGTTAGAAAGCAATTTAGCGATGGTCCCCAGATAAGCAGGGTCTACTATTCCCAGACATGAAAGCATTTTGATTAGAGAATATTAATTAACATAAATTATCTTTGAAAATATTTGGAGTAAGCACAACTCAAACACTAGTCTTTATTTAAACCTGCAAAATTTTACTGTATTACTATTGTTTACATAAAGTAGATTATCATCCTTTCTCCTGCTTCCTGATAAATACAGAAAACTCAATTTTAAATATAAAGTCATGATATTCATGTTGATTGATTGTAGTTATAAACATATTAAAAGTGTAAGTTAAAGTTACTTTTTTTGAAAATTTACAGGGCATTAATGAAATCTAATAGCCTAGAAGTATTAAAGTTTAATAGTAAGTCTCCCAAAGATACTTTCACCATAGCAACGACCAACAGAACTAATGTAGAGTTGCCTTGCTCCATAGTATTTATTGGATGAAAGCACTACCCATGCCTGTGAGTAGAGTGTCTATAACCATTGTTCCTAGTGAGGTGATGGTGTATCCAAACCCAGATCACCAGGGAACAAAATACTAAACTTAAATATAATAGGAATTATTGGATGGTTCCTATTTCTAAATGACCAATAGATAATATATATAATTGTAACGACCACCAGTTAGTCCAAAAAGGCAAAAACTTGGGTTTTTTTGCCAAGAAAGAGTCAATAAACAATTTTTAATTGGTGTCTAGGACTAGCAGAACATTATTTAAAGGCGGTCTGAACTCCACTAGTGGTGAAATCATATTAACATTCAATATTGGAAGTAAAATTATTTATACTCTTTAGAACCTCCTCTGAAAGGTCTGAGGCCAGGCCAGGTCATAAGCTCATCAGATAGATAATCTAATATGGTTTTATAAATACAATTTGACCAATAAAGAAACTGGTCTAACTAAAACAACTATAAGGAAGCTTTGGGGATAAAACATGATTTTTAACCTCGCTATAAAACAAATTTTAACTAATAACAAAGATCTTTATTGATGTTAATACTATAACTGAAAAATGCTTAAACTATTGTATGTTGGCAACAAAAAGTTGCTTAAACTTAAAAATATATTTTTATGGTATAAAACTATATTTTGAAAATCAAACTAAACAATTCATTTTCACAGGTAATAGTGTAACTTTCAACGTTGAATATGAAAACACCTTAAATACATTGTGTGACTCCTTAACACCAAACTGGGCCAGTTTGGGCCTTATCCGGAGTTGGTTCAAGGTATTTTAAGTCAGACAAAGTAACTAACTTGATACCCTTAGCCTTACCCACTTCATGTTTGTCTCTGCTACTTACATCAGCAATTATGTCATGAGACATTACACTACCAGACTTTACAAAGAATATAGTGCTTTACCATGAGGGTCAAACACCCAAGTTTGGTCATCTGAAAAGCTTAACTGTAAGGTTCCAGGCTCAGACTATCAATATGGATAGGGCCTTAAGCCCATTGATAACAAATAAGGGTACCAGAAGAGTTTGTATCACATGACCTTTATCCAGATCCCTATTTTAAACCTTTGTTATATATGAACAGAAGAACACTATGTAGAAAAGATTAGAAGATTTGGTTTTAGATTTAGAAATATCTCAAAAGGTAATGCTGCTAACACAAAACTTTTCCTTTATAGAGGGCTGCAATATTAGCATCTTTACTTGCAAAAATATCTAATACCTAAGGTAGCCCTGGGTAATATATAAAGTAAATGAATTTTACTTAAGACTTAAGTTTAATGGGAAAGGCAACCATTTGTACTTAATTTCTTCAAAAAGTTTGTATGGTGCTGAAGTAAAATCTGATAGTCAGGACATGTTTTAATACCTTCTAAAATAAGACAGCCTTCACATTTAATTGCTTTATATATAAATCCTGTCATTCAAACCCACTTTCAGATCATTTGAACATTTTTTTACAACATTGGACTCTGTTGGTTGTCTGGGCTCATCTTCTAATATGTCTAGCTTAAACTCCAAACCAACTAATGTTATGGTGTTGGGGTAATTTCGTGTACTTCCTCCAAATAAATTTTTCAAAAACCCAAGTGTCTAGTTATCTCATTTGTTTAGATCAATTACAGTACTACTTTAAATGAAAATATGATATCGGCTACCTATTAGCTCCAATTTTTAGATATAACTTGAGTGGAGACTTTTGTTAAAATGGTTACATTGGGTAATTTAACAAATACTAGAACAACGCACCCTCCCTTTCAAAAATTACTAAGAACTCAAAATCCCTATACCATTCCCTATGAATCAACACATACTGTAGGACGCCATTCTGATATTTTGAGACTGTTTAAGCACCCATATTCACAGCACAATCATATCTTGGCACATTCACAATTTAACATCATAACCCATACTACCAGCGCGCCCATAACAGAACCTAGTCACTATTTAGATATTTGTTTCCACTCAGATGAATACTCTACCCCCTCTATTAATTCTGAAGAGCTCTTAATGGGTAATATGGAAATTTTAGCTTTAAAGATTCAGTAAAATCACTGATACCTTTAATGATCCATAATAAATGGTTGCAATTTGTATAGAACATGCAAATCCAGAAATCATATTGAATTACACTCATTGGTTCACCAAGTTGAATAAAAAGCGTCATGTTTTTCAGTTTTATGAGGAGCAATCAGTAGTGCGCCCCTATCATATAAAAATACTGATTTCAATCTTATTTTATATGCTAGGTTAGTGGCTTTTGGGATGAAGGGGTGTTAAAATCTTGGGCTTGGATGGCCCGCTTCTGGCCCTAGATTTCAACTGCACATATTCGTGGATCCTTGCGTTGATTATTTGATTAAATTTGATAGACTAGGCAATAATAGTATGAAGACTATGATTAGAGTTGAATCCCCAAAAGCCACGTTGAGAGCATTGTCCAACGCTAGACAGGTGCTTCTTCCTCTTGAATTATTTTGATACTGGTAGGGAACACTTTCCTTATTCTCTTTTTCAGAGCCAAGCGGAGATTTTGATAAAACTAACTTGAGGATATCTGATCCTTGCACTCTTCTCTTAAGATTAATGTTTAAACCAATGTTAAACAATAAAGTTATTATAAAGTTTTAATCTGCTTTTATTAGGGAATAATTTGGGGTTTTTATAGTTAAATCAGCACACAACTTTTCAGCTGTCCGCTGAGAATTATTTGTGCTCCTATACTGGTTTGACCCTCAGTGTTAGGCACCAAATCTTGTTGGGTACCATTGCCTTGGGCTTCTTAGGCAGCGTAATCCTCGGGTGTTTAGCAGACTAAACAATTGGTATTAGGTACTAAAAACCAACTGTTTCAGCCAATGACGATTCTACTCTTTCTCCAGCGTTTGAACATTTTGGTAGTTTCTGATAACTCCAATCCATTTCGCTCTGAATGATTCCCTATAATTTGACTATTGGGTATTATTCCAATATTGAATTATTGCTTAATTTCATTGAGGATTATTCCCACCAAAATTATCTTCTGTTGGCAGCCTCAAATATCATTGGGATGATTCCCAACAATAATTCACTAGTCAGTGACCTCTAATATCATCAGGGATGACGCCTGATGATATTCTCATCAATTGGCCACTATTGCTGATCCTAAACAACTATACCTAATTCTCAAATTTTTTATTCAGTCAAAGGGTTGGATTATGTGGTCATCTGCACTTCTGACACATCCCCCTTCTTGACCAAATATCTAACAGAATATAGAACCCTTGGGAATGGAAGCCGCCTCAGTTGGAGCTCATATTTGGTTTGTCATATTGCTATGTCCTCAGCGTAGTGTAGGTCTGTTCACACACAATGCCCATATGCTCTGCTCAGTTTTGATGACTTTGTATCCTTGATTGCTACCCATTGCCACCTCTTCTCAAGTGTGATTCCCATGACATCATGCCATGCCAGTCCCATCTTCACATTGGTTGTGAGAGATCAACTGGTCCACCTGTACAAACCCCAGGATGGGTCTCGTTGGCACTTTTGCCACCTGGACAAACCCTAGGACGGGTATCATTGATAAGGACTATTCCAGCAGACCTAGTTTCAGCCCTTCCTGATCCTGCCAACTGCTCAGGACTTGTGCCCATTATTTTATCCCTTCCTCTATGCTCATTAGGTGGGAATATTGCCAGATGCATTACTTCTCAAAGAAATAAATTCTATTTTTTATATTTTTTACTTTTTATACTTTTATGCATCTTTTTATTATTTTTATCTTTTTTTATTTATATATTTTTTTCTTAAGCCCAATACTTTAAGTATTTTTGTGGACATATTACCTTCAATATTTGATTGTATAGTCATTATTTGCCAACTTGATAATTTTGAATGGTCCCATCTATAGGATCCAATTTGTTTTTCCCTTTCTTTAATTTCTCTCCATCATTATTTTTTGACTCAAACATTCCAATTAACTTGATACATTTTTAAACTTAAATTTATTGCGGGGAAGGCTGACCATGGGATGGACACTTCCAAATATGACTCAGGAAAGACAAACTTAGTACCAGGGGAGGCACCCCAGAGAAGCGATGCTATCTCTTGTTGCCAGCGGGAACGCCACTTATGGGGAGGGGAGGGAACGTGTGAAGGGGCCGTAGCCACTATTTAGCACTTGTGGAGGAAGGGGTCTGATTTGATGAACCATACTGGGAACCAGGAGGAGACCAGCTGTCAGTGATGTGGTGGGAGGTATCCAAACATCCATGCTTAAAAGTGGTCCACCAAATGAGACTGGAATCTGTGGACAGCTTCTGGGAGGGTGGGGATGGAGCCAGCGATGGCATCCAAGACAATCGTGTGGATAGTCCACATGGCGATTGCAACCACCAGAGCATGGAGGGAGGGTGGAAGGGGGAGGCCATTGATGAAGCAAACATATCTCTTGACAGACTGAAGGGATGCGTTTGATCCTGGCCCAGCAGACGTTAAACTTCGCGCCATATCACTTTAGAGGTGGGGCACTTCTCCAGGCGGTGGAACAGCGTTCCATACTGGCCACACACGACACAGGATGAGTGTAAAGCGTTAGAGTGCTCAGCTGTATGATACACCCGCCTCAGGCAGCGCCACGCATGGGAGCGGACTTGAGGCTGCAACAGAGGATGGTGTACGTAATTCCAGATAGTCTTTTGTGTCTCATTGGAATAAGGGATGTCCATCATGTCCAGGTAGTCCACCCTGGATAGGACATGGGGTCGAATGGGGATCACGCCATCATGGATGGGTAGCCCCTGTACCTCTTGTGTGAACTGAGGAGAGGGCGGCCTCTTTGGGTTGTATGTCCGCTAATATGAATTCTCCACTCTGCGCTTCGCATGGAGAGTAGGATTCGTTTGTAGTGGGTTTTTGTCCCGTGAGGACCTGTGGCCAATGTGTGTGATGCGACGTATTTCATCAGGGAGTGGGGGTTTGATGGATTATTGAGGCCCAAGGCTCGGGAAAAGTTGGAGCGGGCTGCACGGGACCAGTGTTGGGATGGGAGTGTAGGAGCAGTGACGGCAGTGATCCAGGTGCCCAGGATATTGGCGGCATGGGCTTTGAAGTCAAGCAGGCCCATGCCACCATGATGATGAGGGCCAAACATGACCTCTAGCCGTACTGGTGGAGGGCGGCCTGACCAAAGCCATCCTTGCAGCAAAGCATACAGGGATTTGAAGAAGCTTGGGGAGAAGGGGATGGCGTGGGCTCTGAACCAGACTTTGGATAGGAGCATAGAGTTGGCAAGAACAACCCTGCCAGTGAGGGTAGTAGGGTGGGCTCTGAGAGAGGCTATTTGCTTCATCATGTTGTCCAGTATATGGCACTCCATTACTGCTGACGCATATCCGCCTGCCTCTATCCACACGCCCAGATGGCGCACCAGTTCTATGGTAGGACGTGGCATAAAGGGGAGCACCAGTGGAGCGGTGTGTGTTGAGTTAGTTAGGCGTGGACGTGGGCGAGCAGATGGGATGAGTTGGGAACTAATTGCTGGGTCCCAGCAGTTCTGAAACCGACCAAGGAGGATGATTTCGGTTTTGGAGGCGTTCATTGCCGCGTTGCTTACCCGGGAATATTCCTGGATGAGGGCTTCAAGCGCGCGTGCATCTTTGTTATTAGATACCCCCACCACGCAATCATCTTCAAATGCCAACATCTTGACTGGGGTTTGGCCTGGCACATGAACCCCAGTGAGGTGGGCATTCACATTTCGCAGTAGTGTGTCAAGGCTGAAGTTGTATAAGAGTGGGCTGAGGGGAACCCTTGTCGCAAGCCCCTTTGAGGATGGACTACTTCCGTTAGGAAGCCTGGGCCACACACTGCCATTGTCGCAGATTCCGTGAGCAGCATTACCCAGTTTATGAAGCGGGGGGTAGGCGGAATTGATGGAGGCAGGCCCTTAGGTATTCCCAGTTTACTCTATCGTAGGCCTTTTGTTGGTCCAAGAATACCAGTGCCCCAGAGGCTGTGGACTGACATGCATTAGCCACGGAGTGCACGTTATCCCAAATCGACCTTCTGGGGATGAAACTGAATTGTTCTGGGGAGATGGTGGCAGATGCTACAGTCCCTAAACGGTTAGTCATGATTTTTGTTAAAATTTTGGTGTCTGTGTTTGTTAGAGAAATGGGGCGTTAGTTGGCTAAGTCTAGCTTATCCCCTTTCTTGAAGAGTGTGACAGTAAAGGCCTCATGTCCTCCTGGTATGAGGCGCATTTCCAACAGGCTTTGGTTAAGTGAGGCTAGCAGCAATGAGGATATATATTTGAAATATTTTTTGTAGAACTCATATGGAATGCCATCTGGGCCTGGGCATTTCAGTTTGGTGCACCACGAATGGCTGTCCATAATTTGTTTGGAGTAATAAAATTCATTATTTCCAGGTATCAGAAAACAGTGCAGATATGAGCTCAGTCGAGAAATATCACCATTTCAGCTGGCTGAATTGGTTCAGCTCGGTATAACTTGGAGTAATATTTTGCATTTTGATTGTTACTTCAGCCAGTGTGTCCACAATGGAATTATCCGATCTTCGCACCTGTGTGCAGGCCATGCTCTGGTGTGGTGCAAAAATTTTTTTAAAGAAGTATGCAGTGCACTTGTCACCTTTAGTGATGCATGTGGCCCTGTATTGGACACAAACCCGATGTTTGTGTTGCCTTTTGAGTGCGTTGAGGTGGGCGGCTGCCTCCTCCCACTTCTGGCCCCATGCAGGGCTGTATCCTGTGGCTGGAATGTTGGACTCCAGTGGGCCAATTCTGCCAGAGTGTGTGAGATAACCGCCGATGTGGCTCATGAGCGTCTGGAGGAGAGATGGCAATAGTGGCGGATGGTGTCCTCTTTGAAAGTTGCCCATGTGGAAATGGGGTCTGCACAAAATGGTGCAACAAACAATTTTACCAAAGTTGCCTCTTCCACCCACATGGAAAATCCTGGCGACGCGAGCTCAGGGGGCGGATTTTGCACCAATGTGGGGCCTTTGCAACTGTGACGGGTAAGTGGTATGTTATCAAGACCAGTTGGTGGTCGGAGAATTCAATTTTCGTTGTTTTGAAGTAAGAGATGTGGGGTTGGAATTTCGCCGGTGTTAGAATAAGGTCGATGCAGGTCATGGACCTTAATTGGCCATTGTGGATGTGGGGATGCATCATGTTTTCAAGCAGTGGGGCATGTTGCAGCAGCACTTCCATTAACCCAAGGGTGGGTTTTAGAATGCGTAGTTCTACGTGACCCTGTTGGGCGTGGGGTGAGGGAGGCCACCGGTCCATTGGTGAGGTTAGCCAACAGTTCATGTCACCAACTAGGAAAGAATCAGGGGGTAGTGGGAGGGATTTGACTGATGAGAAAAATTCCCGACGCTCATGTGAACCGTTTGGGGCATAGATGTTGATGATTGCATGCACTATGTCAGCCCACGAGAAGGTGATGGCAAGCACTCGGCCATTTAGGAATGTTTCTGAGGATGTGAATCTGGAAAAACTATTTTTCTGAATTAGCACCCCACAGTGCTTTGACCAAAAGGACAGGGATGGGAGGAGCATTGTTTTCCAAGCTTCCTCGGAACCTCGTGGACAGTGGGACTCCTGGATGGCCAGGATATCCATGGGTAGATTGTGTTGTAAAAAACTCAGTTTCCTAGCCTGGGATGGGGAGGCCTTGAGTCCGGCAATATTCAACATCCCTAAAGTGAAGGTTTCCCCCATCACATCTTAGGTGCGAGGGGTGGGCCCCTGGGCCCACCAGCCTCTTCTAGATCCCCACAGGCTTTCACAGCAGTGCAGGTGTTAGTAGCAACGCTATCAGAGTTTTTGTTGATTTTGCAGAAAGAGTCGCATTGGCTTTAGCCTCCTTTTTTATTTTCACAACATCAGATGAATTTTTTGTGGTGCGGATGAGTTTGGTGCACCGTCAAGTGGGTCAAAAAAAAATTTATAGTTGGAATAGGTCCCAAGTCGGTTTTGACTGGAGCTTGGGTGCAGCAATTGGGTGAGATTGAATCTCCCATTGGATCCTCAGATTGAGTGGCCCACTCAGCATGGGCTTCCCAATCTGATTGGATGATGGATTCCCATGTCACTTCCACCGCGAAGGTCTCCATGTCCTCCTGTCATTGTGAGTATGGAATGGCAGTGGTGGCCTTGACCGCTTCCTTGGCCGCGGCCCTTTGGGCCTGCTTGGCCTTCTTTTGCTCCTGCGGGGAGATGGGCTTTACCAATAGGTAGCAGCCTTGTGCTCCTCATGGAAAGTCTCCTTGGTGCTTGCAGTTGGTTCGTAGTGTGCCTCTCCGCTGGCCATAGCCGCCGAGGGGTGCTCTTGGAATGTGACGCCCTCCTTGATGGGGCATGCATGCGCCTTATGGCCAAACGTGTCACAGTAGATGCAAATGGGGGGCGCGCTGTCCACGGTTACCCAGAATGGGTGGGTGGTATGCCCTGCGATATCAATGAAAGTGGAGTGCGGGATCTGGGTTAGGTCCTTCACGATCTCCTCAGTTGGGGTCAGAACTGCAATGGCTAAGCTGGTGCACAGGTGTGGCATCAGCGAGAAGTGTTGCATTTTGAAAGATTGTATTTCGCCATATACAGTGAGACCATCTTTCAGGTGTTGCTCCAAAATGTCATATTTTACCATAGTAGGCAAAAAGTCAAACGTGAGGAAAATTTGGTTTGATTCGTCCATCTGGTGCATTTGGTTTTGACGACCTGTTGCCCTTTGGGGAGGTTGACCACTATGCGCACCGCTGCAGCCTCGTCTGCTGCTATTTTGCTTTTAAAACCTAGGTCCAGCCAACCGCGTGACATGGAGTGAGGTGCAATGTACACCGCAGTTGGGAAAATTTTGTGTACATCTTCACAAAATTTTTCCCATAAGGCTGTTTTTGGATGTCCAGATACACACGGACTCCAAATTCCACCAACAAAAGTGGTTGGGAGTGTGGCGTGTTGATGTACTGGTTGCATCATGCTTGCCACATAAGTATCTCCAGGGAAATTGTGACCGCCAGTTTTTTGAGATTTTTGTCTATTCCGCCAGATTCTCCGGGGCATTTTCAAATGTTGGAGGCCGCGGGCCTTCTGCCTGCTCCTCTTACCTTGCTTGCCCACCTGCTCCCTGACATGAGCGCAGACTAATCTCCTCTGTGAGATTATCAAACTAGATTTAGTCTTGAATTGAATAGGTTGCAAAAGTGTTTGCAACGAGAAAGAAAAGTTATTAACTTGATACATTTTTATTTTTATTTAACCGAGGCAAGCCAACCAGGGGACAGGCACTACCAAAAGAAAGAAATGACATGAAACCTGAACAGGGTCAACTCTGTCAAAGAAAGTTTTTCCACCTCCAGATTGGGACTCAAATTCCTCTGGTTACGTCATGGGTAAGGTTTTCGTGTTATTAGACCTACTAACCACCAATAGCTTCCTTTGGCTGGCACCCCAATCGATTTGCGAAGGGTGGGAATTGAACCCACAACCTTCAGATTGGTAGCCGTACGCCCTTACCAACTCGCCTTCCCCCCCTAACTTGATACATTTTTCTCATTCCAAATTTGTCAATGTCTGATCCTATTTCTTGTCAATGGATACGTTTTTCTCTATCCAAATTTGTCTAGATCAGATCCTATTTCTTGGCTTTAATTGCCAATTTGAACGTTTGATTAAATCTGCTGATAAATCTTTAAATGATCCACTATTCATACAGATTAATTTGGTAACGTTTTCTTTGCTAAAGCAGTCTGGATCAGAAACTAACTTTGGCATTTCTTGCGTTTGCTCATTAAACAAATAATTTAAGATCAACTGATTTCATCCACTATTCTTTGGATTATCGCCTCACATTTCTGATCTCATCTAATGCCTTAAGACTTCTTACGGTAAACCCAATTGCAACCTGAGATGGTCCTGCCAATGGCTTTATTCAATATAGATATATGGTGGAACAGGTTCTCTTGCAGTTCTAGATAGTTCCACATCTAGACTGCCAGGCCTTTTCCCAAATTTTGGGCAGTTTCATCCTCCTCATGAGGAATCACAAAATTTATAAAATGTCATGGATTCTTCTGCCAATTTTGGGTGGCAAATTTTCCCATCGCTCCATTATTCTAGTAGTGGCTAGTTGATTTATCCTTCCACTTGGATCCATCAGGGGTTTTCCCCATTATGACTTGATTCTGCTGAATAACAACTTTTTCATCGTTTTTAAAAGAACATCTTCTAATTCCACCAAAGTGTGACTGTCCTAAGTTGGAATTTTGTTATAAGATTGATTGGGTGCATCAAAGTTGCTATCAGCATCTTCATATGGTCCACTATCTGTGAGGTTGTCATTTCAGTTATTAGTGCTGCTGCCATAGTCTAATGCAATTTTCAGTAGGACCAAAGTGCTGCCTGCATGGCTATGCGTGCTTTAAAAGTATCTATCACTTTTTCTCCTGCCAAGATCTGAGCTTCTTGGTAAAAACGGTTAGTGAAACTAACCAGGGTCTCATCTTTAGGAATTGGATACCCATGAACTCTTGTTTACTATTCGCCATCCAAATAGGGCTTTTAAACTCCAACATAATGGCAGCTTTGGCTTCCATGTATGACCAATTGTTCCCATTGAGGTGAGGAAACACTAGATTTTGGCAGTCTGTGCTAAGGCATTTCAATACGGTCGCTGCTTTTTGTTGGTCCATATAGCCAGACATGGTTATCTCAAATAAGTGGAAAATTTCTAGGGCATTATCCCAGTGAAAGGTGGGCAATTTTGGCATATTTTAAATTTTCTAGTTGCTCCGCTAATAAAAGATCTGGACCCAGCTACTCAAGAAGCCATAGGAGTGACTTTGGGAGTCATTTCTGACACACCAGTGAATGATTTAGGCATGTTTTGGGGTGGAGAGTTCTTATCAATTGGCGTTTCACATGCCTTTGCTTTTTCATCATTCGCTTCATATTGTTTGCAATCACATTGGTGTTTCTTCAATTCCTCTATATGCTTGGTCATTTTTGTCATCTCCTCATGAATCCGCCAGATGCATTCTCAATCTGCTTCCCATTCAGTTTTCTAAATTAAAATTCCTTAATGAGTTCACCCTCTTTCCGCACTAAAGAGGCAACTTTCCCTCATAGGTCGTTATAACTATCCCTAATTGTTCAAGCATCTCCTCCGCCTTGATCATATGCTCCTCTAATGTACTAACATCGGCTTGAGATGCTGAGCTGAGCACATTTTGATTGACGGCCTGTAGTTTCACCAGAGCTTCCAAAGCTCTTCCTTATAAGCGATCATTTTTAAATTGGCTTTTGAAAAACTCAATTACCCCTGTAGTGAGCACCAATGTTAAAATCTTGGGCTTTTATGGCTCGCTTCTGGCCCTATATTCACCTGCACAGATTCGTGGATCCTTGCGTTGATTATTTGATTGAATTTGATAGACTGGGGCAATAATAGTATGAAGACTATGATTATAGTTGAATCCCCAAAAGCCACGTTGAGTTGTTGTCCAACTCTAGACAGGTGCTTCTTCCTCTTGAAGATATTTTGATATTGGTAGGGAACACTTTCCTTATTCCCTTTTTGCAGAGCCAAGCGGAGATTTTGATAAAACTAACTTAAGGATATCTGATCCTTGCACTCTTCTCTTAGGATTAATGTTTAAACCAATGTTAAACAATAAAGTTATTATAAAGTTTTAATCTGCTTTTATTAGGGAATAACTTGGGGTTTTTATAGTTAAATCAGCACACAACTTTTCAGCTGTCTGCTGAGAATTATTTGTGCTCCTATACTGGTTTGACCCTCAGTGTTAGGCACCAAATCTTGTTGGGTACCATTGCCTTGGGCTTCTTAGGCAGCGTAATCCTCGGGTGTTTAGCAGGCTAAACAATTGGTATTAGGTACTAAAAACCAACTGTTTCAGCCAATGACGATTCTACTCTTTCTCCAGCGTTTGAACATTTTGGTAGTTTCTGAAAACTCCAATCCATTTCGCTCTGAACAATTCCCTATAATTTGATTATTGGGTAATATTCTAATATCGAATTTATTGCTTAATTTTATTGGGGATGATGCCCAACAAAATTATCTTCTGTTGGCGGCCTCAAATATCATTGGGGATGAAGCCCGACAATAATTCATTAGTTGGCGACCTCTAATATCATAGGGGATGACACCCAACAATATTCTCATCAACCAGCTACTATTGCCAATCCTATATGATTATACTTAATTGTTAAATCTTATATTTGGTCAAAGGGTGGATTATGTGGTCATCTGCAATTCTGACAAGGGGTTTTTGAATACTTGTTCTATTATTAAAAAGTCATGAGACCCAAAGTTCCTGGGTTCTGGAGCATATGTTTTTAATTTCCTTGGTTGAAAATTCTTCACTCAGGATAAGTGTCCTTGAGTGGTAAATCCTAACTATGTTTTTTCCCTAATAAAAATAGAGGTAAAACAAATTAGTAATGACAAAAAGAGAGTAAAGTTTATTTGTTTAAAAACTTCATTATATAAGAATTTTCTTTCTCGTTGCAAACACTTTTGCAACCTATTCAATTCAAGACTAAATCTAGTTTGATAATCTCATAGAGGATTAGTCTGCGCCCATGTCTGGGAGCAGTTGGGCAAGCAAGGCAAGAGGAGCAGGTGGAAGGCCCGCGGCCTCTAACGTTTAAAAACGCCCTGGAGAATCCGGCGGAATAGAAAAAAATCTAAAAAAACTGGCGGTCACAATTTCCCCAGAGATACTCATGTGGCAAGCACAATGCAACCAGTACATCAACACGCCACATTCCCAGCCACTTTCGTCAGTGGAATTCAGAGTCTGTGTGTATCTGGACATCCAAAAAACAGCCCTATGGGAAAATTTTGTGAAGATGTACACAAAATTTTCCTGACTGCAGTGTACATTGCACCTCACTCCATGTCACGCGGTTGGCTGGACCTAGGCTTCAAAAGCAAAATCACAGCAGATGAGGCTGCAGTGGTGCACATAGTGGTTGACCTCCCTAAAGGGCAACGGGTCATCAAAACTAAATGCACCAGATGGACAAAATCAAACCAAATTTTCCTCACGTTTGACTTTTTGCCTACTACGGTAAAACGTGACATTTTGGAGCAACACCTGAAAGATGGTCTCGCCGAATATATGGCGAAATACAATCTTTCAAAATGCAACATTTCACGCTGATGCCACACCTGTGCACCGGCAAAGCCATCGCAGTTCTGACCCCAACTGAGGAGATCGTGAAGGACCTAACCCAGATCCTGCACTCCACTTTCATTGATATCGCAGGGCATACCACCCACCCATTCTGGGTAACCGTGGACAGCGCGCCCCCCATTTGCATCTACTGTGACACGTTTGGCCATAAGGCGCATGCATGCCCCATCAAGGAGGGCGTCACATTCCAAAAGCACCCCTCGGCGGCTATGGCCAGCGGAGAGGCACACTATGAACCAACTGCAAGCACCAAGGAGACTTTCCCATGGGGAGCACAAGGCTGCTACCTATTGGTAAAGCCCATCTCCCTGCAGGAGCGGAAGAAGGCCAAGCAGGCCCATAGGGCCGTGGCCAAGGAAACGGCCAAGGCCAACACCACCATCCCACACTCACAACGCCAGGAGGACATGGAGACCTTCGCAGCAGAAGCAACTCAGGAATCCATCACCCAATCAGATTGGGAGGCCCATGCTGAATGGGCCACTCAATCTGAGGATCCGATGGGAGATTTGATCTCACCCAATCATTGCACCCAAGCCCCGGTCAAAACTGACTTGGGACCTATCCCAACCAAAAAAAAAATTTTTGCCCCACTCGATGGTGCACCAAACTTATCCGCACCGCAAAAAATTCATCCGACGTCGGGAAAACAAAAAGCGAAGGCCAAAGCCAATGTGACTCTTTCCACAAAAATTAACAAAAACCCCATTAGTGTTGCTGCTAATACCTGGTCTGCTGTGAAAGCCCATGAGGACCTGGAAGAGGCTGGTGGGCCCAGGGGCCCACCCCTTGCACCTAGGGTGCGATGGGGGAAACCTTCACTCTAGGGATGCTGAATATCGCCAGACTCAAGGCCTCCCCATCCTGGGCTAGGAAACTGAGTTTTTTACAAAACAATTTACCCGTGGATATCCTGGCCATCCAGGAGTCCCACATCCACAAGGTTCAGAGGAAGCTTGGAAAACAATGCTCCTACCATCCCTATCCTTTTGGTCAAAGCACTGGGGGATGCTAATTTGGAAAAACAATTTTTTCAAATTTACATCTTCAGAAACATTCCTAAATGGCCGAGTGCTCATTGTCACCTTCTCATGGGCTGATGTTGCGCACACAATCGTCAACATTTACGCCCTAAACGGTGCACATGAGCGTCAGAAATTTTTCTTGTCAGTCAAATCCTTTCCGCTACCCCCCAATTCCTTCCTAGTTGGTGACATGAACTGTTGGCTAACCTCACCAACGGACTGGTGGCCGCCCTCACCCCATGCCCCACAGGGTCACGTAGAACTACGCGTTCTAAAAGCCACCCTTGGGTTAAGGGATGCACTTCTGTGACATGCCCCACTGCTCAAAAACATGACGCGTCCCCACGTCCACAACGGCCAATTAAGGTCCATGACCTGCATTGACCTTATTCTAGCACCGGCGAAATTCCAACCCCACATCTCCCACTTCAAAACAACGAAAATGGAATTCTCTGACCATCAACTGGTCTCAATAACATACCACTTACCCGTCACAGTTGCAAAGGCCCCACATTGGTGCAAAATCCGCCCCCCCCCGAGCTCGCATCATCAGGATTTTCCACGTGGGTGGAAGAGGCAACTTTGGTGGAATCGTTTGTTGCACTATATTGTGCGGACCCCATTTCCACATGGGCAACTTTCAAAGAAGACACCATCCGCCACTATCGCCATCTCTCCTCCAGACACTCACGAGCCACATTGGCAGTTATATCATGCGCGCTGGCAGAATTGGCCCACTTGGATTCCAACATTCCAGCCACAGGATATAGCCCTGCATGGGGCCAGAAGTGGGCAGAGGCAGCCGCCCACCTCAACGCACTCGAAAGACAACACAAACATCGGGTTGGTGTCCAATACAGGGCCACTAGCATCACTAAAGGTGACAAGTGCACCGCATACTTATTCAAAAAAATTTTGCACCACACAAGAGCATGGCCTGCACACAGGTGCGAAGATCAGATAATTCCATTGCGGACACACTGGCTGAAGTGGCAATTGAAACACAGAGATATTACTCTGAGTTATACCGAGCTGAACCAATTCAGCCAGCTGAAGTGGCAGAATTTCTCAACTGAGCTCATATCTGCACCATTTTCCGATACCCAGAAATAATGAATTTAATTACTCCGAACGAATTATGGACAGCCATTCGCGGTGCGCCAAACCAAAAATGCCCAGGCCCAGATGGCATTCCATATGAGTTCTACAAAAAATATTTTAAATATATATCCCCATTGCTGCTAACCTCACTCAACCAAAGCCTGTTGGAAATGCGCCTCCTACCAGGAGGACGTGAGGCCTTTACTGTTACACTCTTTAAGAAAGGGGATAGGCTTGACTTAGCCAACTGGCGCCCCATTTCTCTAAAAAACACAGACACCAAAATTTTAACCAAAATCATGGCTAACCGTTTAGGGACTGTAGCATCTGCCACATCTCCCCAGAACAATTTGGTTTTTATCCCCAGAAGGTCGATTTTGGGATAACGTGCACTCAGTGGCTAATGTGTGTCAGTCCACAGCCTCTGGGCACTTGTATTCTTGGACCAACAAAAGGCCTATGATGAGTAAACTGGGAATACCTTAGGGCCTGCCTCCATCAATTCCGCCTACCCCCCGCTTCATTAACTGGGTGATGCTGCTCACGGAATCTGCAACAATGGCAGTGCGTGGCCCAGGCTTCCTAACGGAAGTAGTCCACCCCCAAAGGGGCCTGCGACAAGGGGACCCCCTCAGCCCACTTTTATACAACTTCAGCCTTGACCCACTACTGCGAAATGTGAATGCCCACCTCACTGGGGTCCATGTGCCAGGCCAAACCCCAGTCAAGATGTTGGCATTTGCAGATGATTGTGTAGTGGGGGTGTCTAATAACAAAGATGCATGTACGCTTAAAGCCCTCATCCAGGAATATTCCCGGGTAAGCAACGCGGCACTGAACGCCTCCAAAACCGAAATCATCCTCCTTGGTCAGTTTCAGAACTGCTGGGCCCCAGCAAGTAGTTCCCAACCCGGCCCATCTGCTCGCCCACGTCCATGCCTTACTAACTCAACACACACCGCTCCACTGGTGCTCCTATGTGCCACGTCCTGCACCATAGGACTGGTACGCCATCTGGGCGTGTGGATGGAGGCAGGTGGATACGCGTCAGCAGCAATGGAGGGCTGTATACTGGACAACGTGAAGCAAATAGCCCTCTCTCAGAGCCCAACCTACTACCCTCACTGGCAGGGTTGTTCTTGCCAACTCTATGCTCCTATCCAAAGTCTGGTTCAGAGCCCACGCCATCCCCTTCTCCCCAAGCTCTTTAAATCCTATGCTTTGCTGCAAGGATGGCTTTGGTCAGGCCGCCCTCCACCAGTACGGCTAGAGGTCATGTTTGGCCCTCATCATCATGGTGGCATGGGCCTGTTTGACTTCAAAGCCCATGCCGCCACACATCCTGGCACCTGGATCACTGCCGTCACTGCTCCTACACTCCCCATCCCAACACCGTGCAGCCCGCTCCAACTTTTCCCGAGCCTTGGGCCTCAATAATCCATCAAACCCCCCTCTCCCTGATGAAATACGTCGCATCACACACATTGGCCACAGGTCCTCACGGGACAAACTCCACTACAAACGAATCCTACTCTCCATGCAGCGCAGAGTGGAGAATTCATATTAGGACATACAACCCAAAGAGGCCGCCCCTCTCCTCAGTTCACACAAGAGGTACAGGGGCTACCCATCCATGATGGCGTGATCCCCATTCGACCCCATGTCCTATCCAGGGTGGACTACCTGGACATGATGGACATCCTTATTCCATTTGAACCCAAAAGACTATCTGGAAATACGCACACATCCTCTGTTGCAGCCTCAAGTCCGCTCCCATGTGTGGCGCTGCCTGAGGCGGGTGTATCGTACAGCTGAGCGCTCTAACGCTTTACACTCATCCTATGTCGTGTGTGGCCAGTATGGAACGCTGTTCCACCGCCTGGAGAAGTGCGCCACCTCTAAAGTGATATGGCGCGAAGTCCAACGTCTGCTAGGCCAGGATCAAACGCATCCCTTCAGTCTGTCAAGAGATATGTTTGCTTCATCAATGGCCTCCCCTCTCCCCCCCTCCCTCCGTGCTCTGGTGGTTGCAATCGCCATGTGGACTATCCACACGATTGTCTTGGATGCCATCGCTGGCTCCATCTCCACCCTCCCAGAAGCTGTCCACAGATTCCAGTCTCATTTGGTGGACCACTTTCAAGCGTGGATGTTTGGATATCTCCCACCGCGTTGCTGACAGCTGGTCTCCTCCTGGTTCCCAGTCTGGTTCATCAAATCAGACCCCTTCCTCCACACGTGCTCAATAGTGGCTACGGCCCCTTCACACGTTCCCTCCCCCTCCCCATAAGTGGCGTTCCCGCTGGCAACAAAAGATAGCATCGCTTCTCTGGGGTACCTCCCCTGGTACTAAGTTTTGTCTCGTCTGAGTCATATTTGGAAGTGTCCATCCCATGGTTGGCCTTCCCCGCAATAAAATTAAATTTAAAAACTTCATTATATATAGAAGATCAGGGTTTTTTCTTGGTAAATCTTCAAGTTTTCTGAGCTAAAATCTATACTCATTACCAATCAGGGATTCTGAAGTATGCTGGTCACATATGCCGCACAGGATTCAATTTCCACAAAACATCAGGTTTAAACCCTGATATTGGACGTTTTTGGGAGAGTACTATTTGATCTCATCCGTTGGGATCAATTTCCAATATTAAGAGGTCTTATAATTAGTCAGGGATTATCCCCAATAGTAGTTTTATCCATTTCATTTGATCAGGTTCAATCCCTTCAAATGACATGCATGAATCCCTAATTTGGGTAGGAATTTCAACAGTGTTTATGTCCACTTAGTTCATAAACAGATACATTAAGGCATGAATAAAATCCCAGTCTCAAGAAATCGTGTCAAGCCATTGTTTTCTCAATGCACTGAATTTTTTGGCCGTGGTTATTTCTCATTTCCCATTCATAATACAGTGGGATAGTAAAATAACAGTAAACGCCCTAGTAGACACTGGAGTAACAAGAAATTGCTTTATCTACAGGTTATGTAGGCTTTGAAACTTGATGTTACCCCATTTTCACCCATTGTATGGGAATCTTATATTACTACAATTAAACTTCCTCTGAACCAGCCATTATGGTAAATTGCCCATGAGTATGAATTTGTGAAAAACAATACGGCAATAACAGAGTTCTTTTACTTAATAAATTTGTAGGTAGGATGGTGGCACCGGCATTCAGTGAGTATTGACTTAGAGTGCTACCTTCTAAGCTTCACTTCCAATGCTCATCTTAGTAAAATCTTATCCACTATGGCAACAGGCAATGCAGTTGTTGCGACAGTAAGATACTCTTCTATAGATATATTGCCTGTGTTACCTACTTTACTTTTTAATCTTGAGCCATTCAAATTAGTCTTTGATGTAAGTGATGCTAATAATCTGCCAAGATACTAATATATTGGTCTGGGTTTACAGCTAACGGTTGACGTTTTCCAAAATCAACTGCCCTCTATATCCCTATACGGCTGAGGAAGATCAGGCTTAGAGAAAGGATTTAAGGTATTGTGAAAAGGGGGTGAATGATAAAACCTCACATGTATCTTCTCTGATTTATTGTGAAGAGGCTTAATAGTACCTGGAATGTGTATGGATTATGCCACTTAAGTAATGTGATTATTTTCTGATTTATATCCTCTACCTTGTAGGCTGTAATTTCCAAGGAGATATTTGAAAAATAAAGTTTCTAAGCGTGACTTTATATACACTTTTCACCAAGTTCTGATCAAGTCTGGAAAAGTAGCTGATAGAAATTCTCATAAGTATGCTATATATCTGTTCAAGATTATGCCCTTAGATTTAAAAAAATCACCAGTTGTATTACATATGAATTGATAACGACTTGGGGTATCTCAGGTTCTCCTGTGCAATAACCTATATAGATAACATCTTGATCCACTTTCCCAACGCCAAACAACATGGTAAGGATTTGGTGGCATTGGCTGCAGCTCTCTACAAAGTGGGTTTAGTTTCTAAGGGATCCAAATGGTTTTTATTCAAAAAAATTGATTTTCAGCTCATGAAAAAATTTGATTTAAAATATTTATACGTCATTGCCCAATACAAACTAGAGATCATCTGCTCCTGGCACAAATCATTGGTTCAAAAGCAACCTCTTAGTTTCCTAACAATGGTCACTTTTCTTAAAAGTTCTTACAAGACATCTCAGAACTGGACATGCCTCCACCCCTCATAGTAAATATACCCCTTTTATCTAAACTCCTAAATATCAACCCGCGTTTGAAACAATAAAGTAAAAAATTTCTCCGCCACCACTATTCTTCATCATGCTGACAAATACAAGCCTTTAATTTGGCTTGTAATGCCTCTGAAACTGCGGTTAGATATCTCATTCTGCAATAACATGAGTGGTGGTGACATATGATAGCTTACTTTTTTTAAGAAGTTTAGCATCATGAAGCACGCATAGGCTATATATGATACATTTTTAGCTGCAGTGTCATAGTCATTAACGCACTAGTGGTACCTGTTACAGGGAGCCAAACTTATAATAGTTGTGCGCATGGACCATAAGTCTCTTACCTACTATTGCAAAACCAAAAATTGGCTCACAGGCAGAATATGACTAACCGCAACCTCTTAAGTTTCAACCTCATCATATGAGTTCATAAAGGGGCTACCCAAATTTTTAGATATCCTGAGCCATAATCCACAAATGAATACTATTTTAGACATAGATTTTGACTTTGTTACAGTGAAGCTCTCTGAACAAGTCATAGTTCCACCACCTCCAGCCATTTCTGTGGTTGCTTATCCCATCTTAAAGCTTAAATACAAATCCCACAGTTCCAAACCCTCAATATCCCTGGGACCTAGGAGATTGATGAGTAAAGCAAATCCTTCAAACCTAACCCTCATCCCTATAAGTAAATGTTCTTTTCTTCACGTTGTTTTGGCATCCTAGTCTTCTGATCTTGAAGGTTATGACCTTCTGATTAAGATTGATGCTAGTAAAGATTCGTTGGGATGGCAATATCAAAAGGATAGTGTCAGGCTTCTCCCTAGTTAAGGTGAAGCCTTGACTTTAGTTTGACAAATTATTAATAGAATAATCAATTTTGGATCTCTATTGCAATTGATATTGGTGTATATATACTATTTAATTCTTTATTGGCTTAAGTCCCAAGGTCATTATCAGTAATTTATTGATCAATTTTCATCGGTCTAAAGCCCAAAATCATTTATTACTTTTTCATTGACGTTTATCAGGCCTAAGTCCAAAAACATTAATAAAATTTAAACGCTGAGCAACTTCATATAATACCGTTGAATTCACATCAAGCAAATTCTACATAATTTCCCCATTAGTGCTCCAAAGCCCAATGAGATATAGAATGACCAAATCAGCGTAATACATCTTGAGGCTAAGCCCAAGGTTTTATTCAGAAAATCTACTCCTCTATTCGCCCAATAACAACCATATACCACCCATTATTCCTTAATATCTACTTGCTTCTTAATGGCAGATGTTGGAAACCGGTAAGCTGTGTTACTATTATTAATCTCAGTCTAGCCTTGGAAGATATATCCTGATCTATACCACCTCTAAACCTTGACTTTTCCATAATCTACTACATTTCTGAATATACTACTACCTTCACACGTGGCTTTGTTTATCCAAAGCATCATAATCCTGATTTACTTTCTGTCAATTTAGATAGTCCATATTTTTACTTTATAGATTTTTCTGAGTTCTATTCTATATTTGTATCAGTGTACACTATAATTTTTTGTATATTTTCATCAATAGTGTTAGCAGTTGTGAACCAGGATAGCTACCTAAAAGTGGACCTAACTCAAGCAAAAGTGCATACCCACAGCCTCTCAGAAGCAATTCCTTTGACAATTGTCATCTCAAAGGAAGCTAATACTCTGAGTCAAAATTATTTACCAAGTTGTCCATTACAGGAACCTCCAAGTATCCAGTAATTCATCCCCAGCTTGTTGTCAATAGTAGCAAAGCTGAGAGATAAAACAATCTGACTTTGTGGTAATATTTGGGTTCCTTCTTTACTGAATTCCCAAATCATAAGAAAAATCATGATTGCCATACCCTAGGGCACCTTGGTGTGAAAAAATGAGTTTATTTTAATCAAATGGGGGTATGATTGGAATTGATTTACAAAGAGGTTCCCGCCTTGATTGAACAATGCTTGATTTGTGATCACTTCAGATCATAAAGAGAAGTACTAAATGACATCCTCTATCATATTTTACAAGTGGCTGGATCATTAATGTCATGGCATTCTTTAATAAAGTTAAAACTTACCTGCCAGCTTAGGTGAGAAGACAACCAAACACAAACCAGGATATCAGAGATATAGCTACCCAGAAAACGTAGTATCTAATAGAAAGGGGGAGAACTGAGGGTTGGAGATTCAAAACGCACGTTACTAATGCACTTACAAGGGGCCAAGAGGTGGTGGCAGTTGCTGCAGAAGATCCAAAGGAGGAAGCTGGTTAATGCACTTCATTAGTGGTTGTAAAACCTTGAGTATCACTCCAGTGGCGCTCGTGGATGTGCTTCAAAACTTAGCAAACTGATAGTGAAGAACCTCAAAGAGAAGGGTAATATTGTGAAGCTCATGACATCTAAAAATGGGGGAAAAGCCCAAGTGGCCCCAAACCATTACCCCCACTCCAGTATGGAAGGCACATCATTTTTATAATAGCCACTATGGCCTAGTAATTACACAGACTGATAAATATATAATCCATAGTGTATTGCAACAACTTTTAACTAAAATAAAACAAAGTAAGAACTTTGGCAAACGTTTATTTTTATTGAAACCAAAGTAAAAAAATTGGCAACTGCATCTGTTGAGGCCAGATGCCTTAGGAGGTATGTGGTTGGGGAATAGAGAAAGTCGTGTGAACCTCAATATGCCCAATTGCGCTTGATTCCAGCTAGTGACACACTAAAATGCTATCTAGCTCAATTAGATATAACCTAACCAGCCAGTCAGTATCAAAAGTTTTTACAAACGTTTTTTGCACTGCAATTCCGCCTAGCAAGCCAGCAACAATTTCTGTGAAGTTTACAGGACGCTCCCAAGTCCAGGGCAGGTAGGGGCTGTAAAATATTAAATCAAATTAGTATACATGCACAAACCTGAAGGCGATGGGATTGCCTTCACCAGGAGTGAATGGAAGTTTGGATGGGTGATTTCAGATTTTAAATTGATTCAGACAATTTATCTTTCCTAGTATTATCTTACTAATATCAATTAATCTCATACTAGGTGTAGATGGCTCCTAGCAAGGTAGGAGGTCACGAACTTTCTGCTGACATTGCTCCTGGCCATTACCACCACCAAACACACAATCCAAGATTTCTGCACCAACTCCGAGGTGGTGAGAAGGGGAGATAGATAACGAATTTTAGGGGGTAAGTTGTCACCCACTTGTCATCTACCACATGGGCTAAATCTGTCTAAGAAACAAGATGGACAGCTTCCTTGTTAACCTACTTCTTGGTCATAATTTGATGCTCCTCAAAGTTAAGGCGCAGGGGGTGATCTCCAGGACTTACAACATCCTTCCCTCTTTGGACAGAGGGAGCATTACTGTAACGGTCAAGGCGTTGCCGACCATCACATTGCCCTAGTCTTCCCTAGGGCGATAGTCAAGGCCAGGGGAGGGGCTTGACCACTCCGATTTTTGTAAATGGCAATCTGATGAATCAGATGCCTCAAAATTGGAATTAAAAACAAATCAAAAGGCTGATGAGGAAGTGAAGTCTCTGAAATGGCGCTCTGGACAACCAGATGCTGCCAAATCTAGTACTACTAAATGTGGCATCAAGGGTTCAGACCCTCGGACATGAATTTCCAGCCAATCAGGTGTGGCTAAACCCATTGTTCATGGGAGTATTGACAAGAATGAAAATCCTTGTGAATGGCGCTCTGGCCAACCAGATGTCGCCAAATGAAATATTCCCAAAAGAGGCAGTGAACCAATATTGGGGAATACGGGTGAAGAGAACAGCCTGGGCTTCAAGAGTAAATTGAAGCCAAATAAATGTGGAAAAGTTTCTGCAACCCCGAGGTACCCAACTCGAGTTTGAGAATGGGCCTCAATGCCAGAATCAAGGGTCTAGATTCTTGAATAGGACCCTCTGCTTGGAAGACACCCATGGACTCTGCGGGGAACAGGACCCACTCTTCCCCACTAAGCTCAGTATAAATCTGAGCAGGCAAAACTGTGTAAAGCAGTTTTGTCTTCTATAAATTTGATAAAACTTAATAAATTCGAAAAAAATTGCATTTGCAAATCAGTTTATTAAGATAAAACCTGGAAACCCCACATGGACAGCAGCTCAGACTTTGACAAGGCCATCCAGTCCTTGTACGCCCTCTTGGGGGGTCAGGCCCTCCTTCTGAGCGCCAGCATTGTCTTGACTGTAGCCCAAACTTTCGTGGTTAAGTAGTTTCCACACAGTCAGATTAGGGATATCTCCACAGCAGGGCTATCCTGCCTGTGGGCACTCACTTGGGCACTCTTGCCTAACTGCTTTGTAGCAGTTTTCAGAGACCCCATCCATCACAATTACTGTCAGAAATTTGCCTTCTCATCTGCAGAGGAAGAATGCCTTGGGTCAAATTCAGCCAAAACGATGAGCTTTCAGCCATTTGCAAGTTTCCAATAACTAAAAATGAAATTTTAATTATATTGAAAATCTTGGGGATAACGGCCAAAAGACCCTGGACTATTCTCAATAAAAACCCCTTTAACTGGGGTGATACCGATTTGAAACCCACATGGGTGTAAGGAGAGTGTCTATAACTCTCCTGTTTCCAGCATGGAAGTGCATGTTACACATTCCCAATGCCAGGAAAATAGTCAATAGTACCAAAGTTACTAAAGCCCCAAAGAGGGTGATTGAGCTCAAAGTAACTTAGGAAGAGAAGTGTTATCCCTAAGAGGTTTAATAAACAAGAGCGACGAGGTGCACAAAGGGGTAAGGTTTAGGCGTTCTAGGTTTGAGGGAACTGGGCGGCCCATCGGTGCACTGGTGGATAAAACTATAGCAGTACATACAATATGGTTAATGATTTGTGAGACCTCCTCAAAGAGGTCCGCGCACAAAAAATCTCTGGAATAATATAATGAAAACAGTGTACTAAAAATGGGGATTTTATTATGGAAAATCACCCAACAAGGAATGCTGGTCACGAAAAAAATTTAAGGATTTTCAGGGTAATTTGGGGTCTGCTAAAGTAGTCCTAAGCAGCAATTCGCCAATAGGTAAACGCCTCTGTCTGAATTAGTAGAATACACTGAAACTGACTTCGCTCAAGTAATCAATTGAAGGTATATTCTACGTGAACATGACATTTCATAAATGGAAAGGGTTTCAAACCCCCAAACCTCAAGCAACCAAATCGAACCATCATTGTTAATTGCATAATCATCCGTTTTAACGCCTGGGCTGACGCAAGGAGCTGGGCGTTATGCACCTCATTAGTACCAACCTGAGCATATTTGGCTTGTACCCAGCGCTGGTCTATTGTGTACTTGGGGTTGGGGAGGGCCTGAAGCTTCACCTTCTGGGCCTCCTGCCTCCCAGCCTTATCCTTGGGGTTGGTGCCTACTATTATGTCATTTAGCCATGACATTACCCTCTCCTCCCAATGGGGCTCAACTCTCCCCTCCAGGGGCTTGCACTAGTGAAAAGTTCTTGTGGGCTGGGGCCAACTTCATTGCGGCAATGGTTAGTTTGGGTTGGGGTCCAGAGGCCTGGGGGAAACGCTTATGGAAAGCTTCAATCAGATCTTTGGCATGTACACAGTCACTTGTTGGTACCCAACTGTTCTCTGCAGCGTCAAAACCTTCCAAGATACCAGGTACTCAATTATTCATTTAACATGGCGGTAGGCTATTATTTCACCCACTTCCCACTCTGGTGCCCCATCCACGAGATAGGCCTCAGGAATCTCTGGTGAGGGGGCCTCAAACAACGTCAATATGCTCTTATTAGGTACAGAGAAGATCCAAAACAAAGAGGGAAGATCTAACTGGTATGAGGCATGGCCAACCTTTCTAACAACGCGGTAAGGGCCAATCCTCTTTGGTCCCAGCTTTTTGCATGGCTGCTTGGTAGGGATGTTACGAGCATCTAGCATCACGAGATCCCCTTCCTTGTACGCTGGACCCACTTGGCGCTTACCATCAGTGTTCTCCTTATACACTTGTATTGCCGCCTCCAAACTTTTGGAAACCCTCTGGTTGAACTTCTTAATTATCTTGGCAAAGTCCACCGCCGCTTCAACCTTAGATCCACAACCAGTCTCCATGTTAAAAGCGGGATTAAAGTCATGGTTGGCGAAAAAAGGGGAACAACTGATTGAAGAATGCAAAGTATTGTTGTAGCTAAAATGAGCCATAGGAAGGTGAGAAACCCAATCTGAATGATCTGTGGCGGTGTAACACTGCAGGAACTGTTCCAAGCACTGGTTCACTCGTTCAGTCTGACCATCTGATTGGGGGTGATAGGCAGTTGAATGGCAGTGGCGAATCTGAAGTGTTTTACACAGCTCTTCCCAAAAGATGGAGGTAAACTGGGGGCCCCGGTCCCTGATAATCACTTGGGGAACTCTATGGAGCGCAAACACATGAGTGACGAAGAGTCTAGCCATCTCAGCCACGGTTATTGTAGTTCTGCAAGGAATAAAGTGGGTGAACTTTGCAAAACGGTCCACCACCACCATGATGGCATCATAGCCATCAGAGACAGGTAATTCCACAATGAAATCCACTGATGGGGAGGTCTAGGGTCCTTCAGCCTCCTGGACTGGTATAAACAACCCCGCTAAAGGTTGACGATTTGGTTTCATTTGATTGCAGATCAAGAACTAATTACAATACCGTCCCACCTAAGCAGGCAAGCCCTTCCAATTGTAAGTGCGTCATATCAACTCCAAGGTCTTTGCTTTCCCATGATGACTAACGGTGAGTCCATCATGATAGTCATGGATGCTTTCCAGGCGCAGCGGTCCAGAAGGAACCCATTGGCGCCCCTGAAACCACACCATCTCATCCTTTAAGTGATAACCTCTGGCTAGATCCTCTTGATTCAAAGCGCACTTAGCAAAAACCATAGTATATTCAGTTGATAGCGGTTGAGAAAGGACTACCTTTCTGAACATACTATATTCCTCCTAATTTTCCAGAGGTGCAAGAGCTGACCCATTGGCCGGGGGAGAGGGAAGTTGAGACACAATTTTATTTTCGGAATCATCAACTGTGTGTTATGAACTTCTACCTCCTTAGGATCAGGAGCTAAAGCAGGGTTGCGGCTCAAAGCATCTGCCAACCCATTATCCTTGCCCTTGGTGAACTCATAAGAGAATGAAATTTGGGCAAGGATCTCATGCTAATGGGTCTTTCGTGGGGTTAGGACATGAGGGCTGCGGTAGTACGGTAAGACATGGTTATCTGTATGTACCCGGAAAGGTTGGGAGGAGCCATGCAAGTGATGACGCCAATAAGTCAGCGCCTCCACCACTGCTAGTAACTCCTTGTCATAAACGGTGTAATTCAACTCAGGCAAAGACATTTTTTCTAGGAAAGTATCCCACCGGATGCTCTATTCCATCTTTGCCTACTTGTAACAAGGCAGCCGCTATGGCGAAGTTGGAGGCATCAGTAGACACAATGAACTCCTTTGAAGGGTCAACATGGCGAAGGACAGACGTGGAAAATAGTGTGCACTTCACTGCTTGGAAAGCATCCTCCAAAACGGGGACCACTGAAGCACCTTTGCACCGCTAGCCTTATATAAAGGCGCTTCCACCTCGGAAAGATTGGGCGTGAACTTCTTGAGGAATGTACACGTCTCCAAAAAGCTTCTCAATTCTTTGACTGAGGTGGGGGTGGGCCACTCACGAATAGCTTTCTCCTTGTCTGGAGTTATCATGTTTCCTTGGTCAAACACGACGTTGCCAAGAAATTTGACCTGAGACTTGAAGAACTCACACTTGCTGATCTTTAGTGTTAGGTGGGCTGCTCTTAACCTATCCACCACTTGCCAAAGGTGTACTGCATGGGACTCATGGTCAGGAAAAACACCAGAATATTGTCCATGTAGGCAACCGCACATACCCATAACAAGTCCCCCAACGCTGCATCAATGCGACGTTGAAAGATAACAGGGGCATTCTTAAGCCCAAATGGCATGACCCAAAACTAAAATATCCCTTTTCTAGTACAGAATGCGGTTAACCACTCTTGTCCCTTTTTAATACGAATCTGATTGAACGCATTGAGGCAATCCAGCTTGTAGAAGACCTTCTACTTTTCCACATAGCGTGCAATCTGTGAATCCAAAGGGATGGGATATAGGTCTGGTACAGTAACGTTGTTGAGGTTCCCATAGTTATGCACAGGCGTAGAGTACTATCAGCCTTCTCCACAAAGTGAAGTGGTGAGCATACAGGGGAGGTACATTGAAAAACTCGTACCTTTGTCTAACTGCTCTTTCACCCACACATCTAACGCCTCTTTCTCCCAGATAGTCAATGGGTAAATGGGGGAAGAAATCCGCACCAGATCCACAGTGAGTTTGAACTCACAGTCATACTTAGAATGATCAGGTAATACAACAGCGGATGCTGAATCAAAGGAAGATTCCAAACCCTACAGAAAAGAAGGTAGAGGAACCTCCACGAAGGGCTTCTGCATAGAGGCAAGGCTAAGAGTGTGAAGGTGGGGCCAGTGGGTCAAGTCGCACAGAGCGTCAGCCTCAGACAAAGGGACAACTAATGTGCGACCATTCTTTAATGTGATGTATAGGGTATTCTTTTTCAAGTTGGTTCTAACGTCAAACTTCTGTCACCATGCCACACCCAAAATGATATACATGAGATTTTGATAGCTTGGAAGTGATTGGACAAGTGGAACTTGCCAAACTAATAGTCCACTGTCTCAACGACCTTCAGAGTAAGAATACCTTGGGACGCCCCTCCCCTAACCATACCACCTGGCAAGTAACTCAACCCAAAGTCTTTGGCTAGGCTCTGGTCCATAAAGTTTTCAGTGGCGCCAGTATCCACCAGAATAGTGGTGCTGAATTTCCCTAAAGGGTAGGAAAGGATAGCAGTCATTAGAAAATATCCCAAATGGTCTTTATTTAAAGCAGAAAACGCCAGTAAATCACCAGAAAATTCCTCCTATGGCTTGAGCACGCCATCAGGGTATTTTTGGAATCATAGAAGGGGGAGGGATAGTTGTCCACTCTTACTACTGAGGCCACATATCCCATCTCAACTTCTGCAAGTGCATATACTTTATCATATTTGAAATGAAGTTCTTTTTCTATTTCCTGAGTGCCACGGATCATGGTAGGGGTCAAACGAGGGTTCTCAGGGGTAATCTGATATACAGGAATAGAGTCCTCATCCAGGCTATAAGAGCTAATAAACGGCTCAGAGGTATATATATGGTTTTCGTTATAAAACGCGTTTTTTGACATGAACGTCCCTATTCCCTTAACAGCAATGGAATGCCTGACGTTATCCAAGGCCAACACCCCCAGGCCCATATGCGCTGATTCCGCCATCATCTTCAGAATGCGCTGCTGAAGTAAACCCCATTTACTTAAATTAAATTGTGAATTTTAGTGGAAAGTCAGGGAATTATGACTTTTGGACCCAGAAGCATCCGTATCCAACAGGTATGAGCATGAAGGGTGGGTACTTTCCAGTTGGAGGCAGCCAAAATAATGCCAATATGCTCCAACCCTCGGGAAAAAGAGGAAAGAGCGGTGCAGCTGACCACAGCTAAAGCCCACAGGCGGCGCCCACTGTTTGCACTTTGAAAAGGTCCCACACAGAAAAAGTTCATGCACAAAAAATTAAGGAGTTGGTCAACTAATGTAATGAGAGTGTCTATAGCTCTCCTGTTTCCAGCGTGGAAGTGCATGGTGCACAGGCCTAATGCCAGGAAACTAGTCAATAGTACCAAAGTTACCAAAGCCCCGCAGAGGGTGCTTGAACTAAAGTAACTTAGGAAGGAATGGGTTATCCCTAAGAGGTTTAACCAAACAAGAGCGACAAGGTGCATGGAGAGGTAAGGGTTAGGCGTTCTAGGTTGGAGGGTACCTGGGCAGCCCAACAGTGCACTGGCAGATAAAACTACAGTAGTAAAATAATATGGTTAATGATGTGTGAGACCTCCTCAAAGAGTCTGCACACAGGAATATCTGGGATAACATAATGGAAATGGTGTACTAAAAATGGGGATTTTATTATGTAAAGTCGACCAACAAGGAATGTTGGTCACATTGATTCTAATTTAAGATTGTCAGGGTAATTTGGGGTCTGCTGAAGTGGTCCTAAGCACCAATTCACCAATAGACAAACGCTTCCATCCAAATTAGTAGAATACACCAAAACTGACTTCACTCAAGTAATCAATTGAAGGTGTATTCTACGTGAACATGTCATTTCATAAATGGAACGGGTTATACCCTGTTCCTCGAGCAACAGGATTGAACTGCCATTGTCAATTGAATAAACTGTCCATTTTAACACCTGGGCTGACGCAAGGGACTGGGCGTTATGCACCTCATTAGTACCAACCTGGGCATATTTGGCTTTTACCCAGCGTTGCTCTATTGTGTGCTTGATGTTGAGGAGGGCCTGAAACTTCACCTTCTGGGCCTCCAGCTGCCAAGCCTTATCCTTGGGGTTGGTGCCCACTATTATGCAACATATAGCCATGACAATGGGCACTATTTGTAAAATCATACAATCAGATTTCGCCAATTGCATGATGTACTTTGGGGCAACCCGCTGAAGGTACACTTCCAACCATCACCAAGTCCTTCATAACACCTGCGTGGGTGCCACCCCTTTTATAGGCGTGGTGGAGGTTCCCCAGGGTGAGAATAATATCTCTCAGTGATTGGTTGCAGTACATCAAAACCTTGCCGCATTGTTACATCCTTCCCAAAAACCCCAAATTCTAATTTCCAAAACAGTAAATATCTCTCCCACGATCTGATAGGAGAGTTTATATATTTCCTAATTCAGAATGCCTCACAACCATTTCAAACCTATCCTCAAATTCCCTCTGACCCTTGAAATGATTATAAAGACTGATCGTCAAATATCAGAAAGAAATTGCTTATCATTTACTCCTACGCTTTTAATAAAAACCATAAAAATACCCAAATTTTATTAGCGCTTTAATATTAAATTTTCATTAAAACTCTTTTTGGGATCCAGCGGCGAAGCACCAGTGAGCACAACAAGGCTGAATTCCTACAAAATGGTGCTCACTACAGGGTTTACCCGTACACCAAAAATAGTTGCTGTTGAGAAGCAACTAACAAGTATTTTGTACCTCCTTGAGGACTTTAACAGCGCTTCACAAACTCCCCATTAAGGACAGATTCACCCCTGGTGAAGGGAGCATTGTTACCCTCTTATACGTTTATGAAGCAGCTATGGATGGTTTCTCAGACAAGCAAAAAGTCTGACACATCCTTCCTTGTTTAAGCCGCTAAGCCTAAGAGATGATTGTATCCAACCTAAGCCTGGGTATACCTGGAAAGAGGTGAAGGAGGCTCTTTTGGATGAATTTGGGTAAAAACAGAGTCTAAATCTGGAAAAACAGGCCTCTATGCGCCTTAGCCTATATGAGGGTTAATCGCTTATTATCTTTGCTGAACGTTTTTACCTCTCTGCGCAAAGGTTGTTTGCCTCCAACCTGCTCACCCTTGATGATGCTATCGCTGCCCTGTTATCTGGGTTAACTTCTCAATCATCTCTAGCTAGGCATATCATCTTGGTGAAACGCTACTTTACAAATATCCATGCCATCAAAGAGGCTTTGTTAGATGTGGTTGAACTTCATTTATGTGCCACAACACATGAAACAAAGGAGAAAACCTTGGCTCTATCCAACGAGGAGCATCCGCCTGTTGAACAATTGGGAGTGAGGCCACCTGTGCCTATCCTCCCTGCTAAACCTGCTCCTTAAGTGCGACTTAAAAAGGTTATGACTCCTTTTAACGAATCAAAGTCCTGTAAAGTTATAACACCTGTACGTCTTCGCAAGCTTCCTAATGTCTCTGTACCATCTCTTCTAGCCAAGCTGGAAAGTGCATCTCCTAAGGCTACCCAATCTTCTGTAGTCATCTCTTCACTTCCATTGCAGCTTTGGCCGTTTTTGAGAATACCCCTGTGGAGGAATCTGAGGGGGGTTATGACGACATTGGAAACTAAATTTTAGGAGCACCTGCAGAAGTTGAGGTTCCTGATCATTTAAACGCTGGAGGAGTAGACTGTACTACCATACCTGAGGGAACGTACCTCATCCAAATTTTAGGATGGCCCAAAGTTAATGATACTACCAGCGATGGTGGTCTATTCTTAGCTAGCTTGATTCGACCTCTTCAGCGGATTCAGCCCATGAAAACCATCATGGATAAATATCCTGAGACTGCTCATAAATTTACCTCCACCTTTCAGCTCAAGGAGGTCTTAGCTTTAACACCTAACTTTGGTGAAACCCTCACAAAAGTGGAAGTGGTTATAAAAAGTCCGAATTTATGCTATCCTGGACACTGGCTCCCCCATTAATATGATCTCCGCTAATCCCATTAAGAAGATAAAGCTGGCGCCCAACTTGAAGTATACACAAGAAATCAGAACTGCAGGCCCTAACAATACCCGTGCTGTCAGGGCATACTCTTCCCTTCACATTCACATTGGGAAGCTTATCTTATCAGCCCCTGATGTGGCTTTAGACAACAATGCACACAATATGCTCATTAGCACTCAGTTTATGGTCGAGTATTAGGGAATATTAAACATGAAGCAAGGATACCTATCGTTAGTAAGCTATGAAGTCCAGTTGGTCTTATCTAACAAAGAATCCAGCAAGAACGTTTACGCTTGCTTGATTAAATACTCTTTCTCAGCTATGAATTTATCTTATTCCACCTCAGGTCGCCACACTAAGAAATTATCTGATTCAATGGATGCAAGGGATGCCATCCCTTTCTATTCTGCATATGAGGTATTAATTAAACCTGTGGAACAACGTGTGGTTGAAACTAAAATTGCAATCCAAATCCCACACCACTGCTTGTTGCATATCACAAGTCTTGAGGGTGTTATCCCCTTGGAGACTAGGGTATTTCCTGGGATACTAAACCCAGCCTACCAGATGCCTATTACCCTTTTTCTGGGAAACTCACCGGAAAAGACATGATCATTCAAAAACACCAGGAGATTATCCAAGGCTTCCTACTTCTAGTAGAAGATATTGAACATATCCACTCCATTGGCTCTATGGCAGATTAGGGTTTGCCTACGGATAACCTGGTATGCACTCTACCTAACGTCCATATTTTGGATGAGTTAACCCCAGCATAATGGAAAAAGTTCATACTTTATTAGAAGAATTAGCGACATATTTTCTAAATCAGAACATAACTATGGTCACATTGAAGGCTGGTGTCATTCCATCGATGTGGGTGATGACCACCCTATTTGGTCAAAACCTTAACATAAGTCAAAGGTGGAAGAAGAGCAAATGAGGACTGAGCTCCAGCAATTTATAGATGCGGTGTTGCTAGTTCCTTCCCAAAGCCCCTGTTATTTCCCTCTGTTGCTCATTAAAAAGAAAAACAGAGGTCATCAGATAGTAATGGATTGTCAAAAACTGAATAATCTCACAAAAAAGTATAGTTATCCTAGCCCCCGCATTGATGACGCCCTGTCCCAACTCTCTGGCTCTAATTTCTTCTCTGCCATGGACTTGGCTAGCGGCTATTAACAATTGGACCTTTCCCCTGAAGATCAGAAGAAATGTGCTCTCATTTGTAGTGAGGGTCTCTTCCAATCAACTCAATTACCGCAAGGGTTGTGTAATGCACCTGCATTTTTTCAGTGGGCGATGGACCATATTTTTCAGGACCTGAAGTTAACCTGTGTCCTTGTATATCTTGATGATATCAAACTGTTCTCACGAACCTTCAACGAACATCTTGATTATCTGAAGGAGGTGTTTCAAAGATTACGCAATTCAAATATTAAGTTGAAGCCTTCAAAATGTACCTTCTTCCAAAAAGAAATTGTATTTTCTTGGACACTCCATTTCCTGAAAATGGATAACCCATATTAGAAGAGGTTGAAGCGATTTTGAAGATGCCTCCCCCTAAGAATCTTCGGGACATTTAGGTATTTCTAGGAATGATGGGTTATTACCATCAATTTATCCCCAAAGTTTGCCCAGCCAGCGAACCGCTCGTTCATTTATTGACTAAAAACACCCCTTTCTATTGGTATGCTGAACAGAAGTCCACTTTTGAGATGTTTAAACAACTATTACAGCAACGTCCTATCCTGAGACACCCAGACTACAATAAACTTTTTATCCTGTTTACCAATGCTTCAGACTATGCAGTTGGAGCCATCTTATCCCAATTAAATGAAAATGGTGTAGATCATCTAGTATTCTATTTCAGTAAAATTCTTTCAAAAGCGGAATGCAATTATAGTGTAACTGAGAAGGAGTTTCTCGCTGTTTTGTTAGCTGTGAAGTACTACCGCCCTTTTTTATATGGAACTGCCTTCACTGTGGTTACATACCACGCTTCATTAAAATGGTTACAAAAAATGAAGGACCCTACTGGCCGGTTAGCTCATTGGGCGTTAAAGTCCCCAGCCTTATGATATGAAGATTGAACACCATGCTGTAACCCTTCACTTAAATGTTGATGAGTTGATGAGGCTGCCAGTCTTTCATTTGGATAAAAGTGAGGCAGAGAGACTGCATGATCTATTAATGACCCCAATGAATGGGAGGATGAGGATGATTCCATCCCAAAGATGTTATCCCAGCACTCCCGCAACACAAAAGTGGAGGATGGGAAGTTGTACAAACAAGTGAGGGCAAAGTGGCTGCCTTACCTTCATCCCTCAGAATGCATACCCATTATACTAGAAGCTCACTCCACCCTAGGTCACAGAGGGGCGAAGAAAACATATGAGTGGATTAAGTATTGGCACTATTGGAATGGAATGATGGAATCGATTGTTGATGTCTTTGAAGCTTGTCTTACATATAAGAAGCAATCTGGTTACAAGACTCGATACCAGTATCAACTCACTACCCCCCAACAACTCTTCCACACCATCAGTTTGGAAGTAATAGGTCCCCTTCCTCAGACTACTAGTGGGAACAAATTTATACTAGTAGCTATCAATCACTTCACTAAATGGGTAGAAGCCATGGCTCTTCCTGCCCAAACGGCCAAGGTCATAGCCACCTTTTTACATCAAAACAGTTTTTCTCAACATGGCTGCCCCCAAGTACTACTCTGCGATAATGGGAAGAATTTCGCCTCCAGAGTAGTAAAAATCCTGGCCACCTCTATGGGAGCACAACAACTATTCATGGCTCCATACAATCCCTCTACTAACGAAACTGTAGAGAGAGCAAATGGTACCCTGGTATCTATTCTACGGAAAATGGCCTCTTCCAATCCACTTCAGTGGGTTTAATACTTACCCAGTGCCCTCATGGCCTACCGGATTAGTTATCACCAGATATTGAAAATGTCCCCATTCTGTGTCTTTTATGGGCAAGAACCAGAAATACCTGCTCTCTTAGTTAAGGATGTATTCTCCTCTAGAGTTGAGGAGCCTGAGAGAGTTATGAGATGATTGGCTCAACGCACCATCCAGCTCCAATCAGAGGCAATGTATAATTTAGTAAAAATGGTGACAAAAGAAGGGCAGGCAGCAAATGAGCTCAGAACTCCCCTACCTACATTCCAAGTATCTGACATGGTATTATACTACCATAACCACATCACTGCTAGAAGCGGTAAACTTGGATCAATCTGGTAAGGATCCTTCACCATCACCTACAAAAGAGGTAATGAATACTATATAAAATCGCTAGCTACCAGAATCACTAATAACTGAGTATATGGATGCTTCCTTAATCTTTATTCCCCCCACCATTCTTGAGGGGGATGATGTTGGACATTTGCCCTCTCAGCTGCAGATGAAGAATGTCTTGAGTTTTATTCAGCTGAAATAAGGAGTTGTAGGCTATTTGTGAGTTTCCAATAACTTAAAATGTGATTTTAATTATATTATAAATCTCAGGGATATCGGCCAAAAGACCCTGGCCAATTCTTGGTGGAACCCCATATACTGGGTTAATACCAGTTTAAAACTCACACGGGCACTATATGTAAAAACAAATGATTGGATTTTGGTAATCACACAACTGACTTTGGGGCAACCTGTGAAAGGTACACCCCAACCATCACCAAGTCCTTCACAACGCCTGTGTAGGGGCCACCCCTTTTATAGGCGTGGCAGAGGTTCCCCAAGGTGAGAATAATCTCTCTAGTGATGATTGAGTTGCAGTACATCAAAACCTTGCCGCATGGGTACATCCTGCCCCAAAACCCCAAATTTTAATTTCCAAAACAGTAATTAATCTCTCCCACGATCTGATAGGAGAGTTCATATATTTCCTAATTCAAAATGCCTCGCAGCCATTCCAAAACTATCCTCAAATTCCCTCTGACCCTTGAAATGAGTATAAAAACTAATTGTCAAATAATGGAAAGGGATCACTTATCGTTTACTCCTGCACTTTTAATAAAAACTATAAAAAATACCCAAATTTTATTAACGCTTATTATTAAATTTTATTAAAACTCTTTGTGGGATCCAGAGGCGTAGCACCAGTGAGCACAACAAGGCTGAATTCCTACAATTACCACTAGGAACTTGAGAAGGGAGGAGTTCTTATGAGCCTTCGGTAACCTGATGTCCAGGAGGGTGGCAAGTTTCTGGGGAGGGCGAGGGGTGTCAGGGGTGTAAAGCATGGAAGGTTTTGGTAACTCGTGGTGGATGGCACAATCATGGTCACTTACCAGCTGTTCTCATAGGAAGGGTAGATTTCCAGACGGCCAAATACTGCACCAAACAGCGAGATTTCCAGGATGCCAAAATTGCGTTGCTTCAGCCTCTTCAGAATCCTCTACAGGATAGGCTGAGGCTCACCAGGGGCTTCCCCTTTAAAGGAAGGCAACTGGGAAGCGTGAAAGATGGAATGTTGCTTCCAATGATTTAGAATCTCAACCATGACACACATTTCCTAAATCATTCTCCGCCATATAGAGTCCAAATTTCATATTGTAAAACTTCTGGGAGGGTAGCTTCATATGCAGGTGCCATGTATCAAGCATGACTAAAAAACCCACCATAATCTTTTTTGGTTGGGGAGAAATTTGCAATCTGAAACTGCTTTTAATCACCAATTGCCTTAGTCAGGTGCTCTCAAACCAGGTATTGGGTATTCTGGATTTTCTGCAAATGTTCCTCAGCAACATGAACCTCTAGGAAAAGGCAGGGGACAATGAGAAACGAAGGAATTATACACCAGGGTGATTTCATAGATGGAGAAGCCAGTTGACAAGTGGATGGCATTTGTTGCAATTCTGATATGACTTAACAATTATCCTAAGTCATTATTGTGGAATGGGTAGAATCCGCTGAGTTTCATTATGAGTTGCTATTTTCTAGTGCCTTAGGATGCGGCATTATTAGGTAGAAAAGTAATTTTGGATTACCTCCAAATCAGGCATTAAGGTAATGTCAATGAATGATGAATAATGTGATGTTAATGTATGACAGATAGTGAGCAGATCACCTTAAATTAAGGCGATTGTGAATTTTATACATTTACCTCTGCCAGAACAAATGAGATACGGCGGAATAGATTACTAAGCAAGATGGGTAGTATTGATTGAAGTCGCTGAGATATCAGTGAGATGAGTAGATTGGAGGAGGAGGATTGTTATTAGTTTGGAGTGAGCGGAACAGCGAGGATCCTCTGTAACTATTATTTAAAATGAAAGATTGTCTTTGGGGAAATTTCTCTCTTTTTTTAAAAGTTTATTACCTTGTTTCAAGGATGACGATCGTCATATATTCATCCTGTTGTTCAGTGGGCTGAACCCTGTGCAAATTTTCCTTAATCGTATCTCCAAGGTACCTCCAAAATTATAACAGTGGTGCTCACTACAGGGGGCCCAGTGATCAATTACACAAAATGAAACTCCAGTTGCTGGACATGGCGCATCAGGCTTGCCTGGACAGGGAATCTTCATGATATATTACACCAATCAAATATGCGGAACTCAAACTTGCCTTAGAAACTGTGCTCAAATGGCAGGATAAGCTTTTTCAGGAGTTTTGTAGTGATAGGTTGCCTCCATTAGATTTCAATGGGAATATTTATGGGTTCTTTAAGATATTCAAGTATGCAATAGAAGGAGCCTCTTACTGGCGGAAAGAAAGACAGTTGATATCCACCTTGGATGTTGGAAGTGCTGACCAAGTCACCTTTTATCTTCTAAACAGTTCCGTTTCATACCAAGAAGTGAAGGATACTGCGTTGCAGTTATTCAGGGGTACCGTAAAGATGTCACAGTGGAAGGCTGAATTCTTGACCATCAGGTTTCAGCGTAATGAGACTCTCACAGCAGTTGCTGATCAATTTATAGTGGAAGTTCACGTGTTGATTGGGGCAGGAATTTATTCAAATTCAACGTGTGCATTGCAATGACCTCCACTATGAAGCCATACTGAGAGCTGTACAACGTTATAATTCCAATGTTGGATGAAGATGTACCCTTGCTTAAAATTTTTCAGTTCTTGCGCCATATATCCGCCAGCTTCCCTCCGCCTAATACATATCATAACACTTCTGCTACCATCAATGGACCATCTTATTCAGGGAAATTTTCCTGTCCGGTGCAGATTCCGCTGAGTTACCCCCAGCAGTTAAATGTCTGCCCCATACCTGCTATCATCAATGTTCTAACTACCACCCTGGGCCTAATTATGCTGACTGCCAGCAGTCATCTATCACCCTGATCATGTTTATTCCAAGCACCTTCCGTACAACTTTCAATGTGAACCAACTTAAAATATTCAAGGACGCAGGCCCTATCAAGTAAATTGTTTTTAATGTGGTCTCCCTGGGCACTTGGCATGAAGTTGCCCCAATTGATGAGTTTATTGTGTACAGCAGGATCAATGGAACCAGGGAAAGTCAGAGCAGAGTAGAGATGGGACTCTACCTCTGCTATCCCAAATTCAAACGTCCACATGTATCTACTAAAGTATATGCAGCAGAAGCCCCCAGTACGATGATACATTCCTATATCAGCAGTTGGTGTGAGGAGTAAATGTACTGATGCAAACACAAGCCAAGGACATGGCGGACAAAGGATCTCTAGGGCACTCAAATCCATATGGATGTCAAATGTTTGGACAAAGTTCTTCAGACAAACTGGAACCATCTGAGATGCGCTTTCCCTGAGAGGAGTAGACATCGCTTTCCCAGTGGATGCTATTGTTAAAGGGTACCCTAAATTCAGTGAGGATATTATGAGCTTCCTTGGAAAAAGCGATCCTTTGAAAGTCCATGTAGTAAACAGTCAACATTAATCCTACTTGGAGTGTACCTACTGTTACATTATTGTAGCAAAAACCCAAGTTCGCGCTATGATAGATATGGGCGCTCCATTTGACATAGTTTTCCACAAGTCTGGTGGCGAAGTCAACATTAAAACCTGATGTGGAACATTGACTAATGTATGTGCCACTGGATCAGAAAAACACAGACTCTGATGGAGCTTACAGCGCACTTTCTTTGCAGTTTGAATAAATTGTTGTTGAAGTTCTGGTGGTGGTGTTAATGAACAGCAATTACAACCTGTTGATTGGAATCACTTTTATGTGACACTATGGTGATGTCATTGATATGATGAGGGAGACCTTCGAGATTTTGGGCAACGGATCCCAATTTATTTCACCTCCAGTGGAGCGCCAAAAGACTCAGTGCGCATGGGACATATCAACCTTACCTATAGTGAAGGGATGATTCTGGTTTGCTACCATCAACTTAAGAGCAATACCTGGGCCCTTCCCCATCAAATTTATGAATATCAAGGGCTAGCGCTCAGAGCTGCTGGCCCTAAATCCATCCCCTCCGGGCACCAAGTAATAAGAAACACTGAGTTAGAGGTAGCAGTGCCTTCTGGGCTTTTTTATGGGCAGGTCATTGGGCACTATCAGTAATCACAACTTGAGCCCCACATAGCTCCAGATATTATACTCACAGGACATGTGGAGATCAAGTTTTTGGTAGCAAATATCCATAATGGACCCATGCGAATCCGCCAACAAAATAGGGGCATATTTACATTTGGCCTTAGTTGAGGAGGTCCTCCAATTTAATGAGTTCAGGTTGCTTGAGAATTTGGTCTGCCCATCGAACTGCAGCTCAGCGTAATGACTGTTTTACCACTTGAAAATTTTGTTTATTGGGAGACCAGAAAGATCAGGTGGAAGCTTTATTTCAAAAAATATAATAGATCTTTGCTGCTGAAAATCATGATTTAGGGTTCACACAGGGAGTGGTCCATCCATTGGACACTGGAGATCATCCTCCCATCAGATTTCAGCCAATCCGCTGAATAAGGGCAGCTGAGGAAGTTGTTAACAAGGAAATTGAAAAGATGCTGGATCAAGGGATGCTCAAACTGCTAAAGAGTCAGTGGGCTTCACCTGTTTTATTGTAAAAAAGAAGGAAAGCACTAACCACATAGTAATAGACTACCAGAAGCTCAATAGTATCACCAAGAAGGACTCATATCCTTTGCCGTGGATTGACAATGCTTTGAATTGTTATGGGGAGCTCATTACTTCTCAGCAATTTATTTGATATCCAGTTATTGTCAAATCAAGTTGCCCACGGTGGAACAGGAAAAATGCGCCATTATCACGTCTAAGGGGCTTTTTTCAAATGACCCATATGCCCCAAGGGCTGTATAACGCCCCAGCTACGCTTCAACATGCGATGGACACTATCCTTGGTGACCTGAAGCTGACGTGTGTCCTCATATACCTTGACAACATCAATGTATTCTTCTATACGTTTTCTGAGCACCTTGACCATTTGGAGGAGGTATTCCGCTGGATGGATGAGGCCAACATCAAGATCAAACCTCAGAAATGTCACTTTTTCAAGGTTCATCTGGAGTATCTCAGCTTTGTGGTAGATGCAACAGGGCTTAAATCTCAACCAGCCAAGGTGGAGGAAATTTGTAAATTGAATACACCTAACAGTGAGCAGGACATTCAGGTATTTTTGGGGATGATCGGCTACTATTGCCACCTCATACCCAACTTTAGTTGTATTGGAGGACAGCTATTCGAGTTATTAAAAAAAGATGTCATTTTCAAATGACTAGAGCTCCGTCAACCCTCTTTTTATACACTGTAACGGAGCTAATCAAAGCATAGTGTTGCATTATCCAAACTTTGATAAATAGTTCATCGTTCAAATGGATGAGTCCCTTTCCACTGTAGGGGCGGTCCTGTCTCAAAAAGATGATGAGGGGCGGAGCACCCCATATCATAATTCAGTTGGAGCCTGAACAGCCATGAATGCAATTATACTGTGACTGAATGGGAGTGCTTGGCGGTGATCTACACATACAAGAATTTAGGGTATATTTGCTTGGGGTAAGGTTTAAAGTCGTAACAGATCATTTTTCATTATGCTGGTTGCAGAACCTCAAGGAGCCTGAAGGGCGCCTAGCCCGATGGGCCCTCAAAATGCAGGCTTAGTACCTCAAGATATATCACCAGCCTGGAGTTAAACACTAAAATGCAGAATGCTTATTGAGATTACCAACAATTGCAGCTACGGCAGATCTGAGTGACATAATGTTTGATAAAATTTTCAGCAGAAAGTACAATGATGAACTGCCTCAAGTCACCAAAGTATTAGATGGAATAAAGGCCAATAAGTTCCATAAGAATGGCGAGTTGTACAAGCGGATGGGGGACACTACGTTAAATATTTAAAGGCCTTCCGCTTGACCAAACATTATCATGAGTGCATGCTAAGTAGTTGGACACGTTGAGTATACAAGACCATGGAATTGTTGAAACCTTGCTACTACTGGTAAAGCATGCAATTTGAGGTGCTCAAAACCATTTTCTGCCATCTAGTACTAAAAAAAAACCATTTCCTGCTATCACAAGTGCCAAGTGGAAAAGCCATTATGTTAGAAGACACCCTACTGATTAGTGAAACCACATTTTGCTTAACATATGGTTTCCCTGGATGTCGTTGGCCCTCTACCAATGTGAGCTAACCAGTCTAAATACATTCTGGAGGTTATTAACCACTTAACCAGTTGGGTCAAAGCACGGTCAATATGCGACCTGTGGGCGGTTACATCGGCTAAGTTTGTGATGGAATATATCATTCAGCGACACAGCCGTCCTCAGTTCATCCTTATTGACAATGAGACCAACTTCCCCTCTCACAATCTACCCAAGCTCAATGAATTGATGGTCATCCGCGGAGTTCTGATGACCCCATATTACCATGAGTCCAATGGTATGGTTGAGAGAATCAATGCAACCTTGGAGAACATACATCAGAGGTTGGTAATGGATTGACCTTCTGATTAGAGCTCACTCCTTTCCACCGCCATTTTTGCTTATAACATTAGCTACCATTCTGTCATGGGGAAAATCCCTTTCAATTATTGTATGGATAACATTCCACTCTTATGGCGCTGCTTTATGCTTGTATAGAAAATACTGGCGGAATGGATCCCTACTGTTATTTGACTACCTAGTGGACATTCTGATCAAGCTGCAAACTGAAGCGTACTCATGCAGCTTAGCCAAGAAAATTAATAATAAGGCTTCTGATCAGTTGCAGCATAGCAGTTTAGCTCAGCGCAAAGATGGGGATATGGTTTTAAACCATGACCAGCACAGGTTTGGGTGGAAATACAAGTTGGCCAACATCTTATTGGCCATTTGAGATAATTGAGAAGATGGGTGTCCAAGCCTACACCATCAAGGACCCCACAAGTGGTTGGATAATCAACCAGGTGCATGCAAAGTTTCTTTGGGCATATAAACAATAGGATACTTATCATACAGTAAAGGGAAGCTATGTCACAATTCTGATGTGACTGAACAATAATCCCTAAATCATTACGGCAGAATGGGTAGGATCTGCTGAGTCTGATTATGAGTTACTATTATCTGAAAGCCTTAGGATGAGGTGATATTGGGTAGAAAAGTAATATTGGATTGCCTCAGAATCAGGTGATAAGGTAATTTTGACAAATTATAAATAATGAGATGTTGATGTATGACAGATAGTGAGTGGATCAACTCAAATTAAGGTTATGTGAATTTAATACATAGTAAACTCTTCTGTAACCAATGAGATGCAATGTAATGAATTACTAAGAAAAATGGTCAGTATTGACCAAAGTCGCTGAGATATCAGCAAGATGATTAGATTGAAGAGGAGGATTGTTATTAGTTTAGAGTAGTTAGAACAGCAAGGATCCGCTGTATCTAATAGATAAAATGAAAGAGTGTCTTCCGGGCAATTGCTATATTTTTTATTTTAAAATTTTTTTGCCTTGTTTTGAGGACAACAATTATCATATTGTCAGTTCTATATCTCAGTGGGCTGAACCTTGCGCAAAGCCCATTCAGCGTATCTCCAAGATATCACTAAAATTATAACAGCAGTATTATATGCAAACTGCGCCAAAGGAATATTGGTGGCCCAGGTATCCTGAACGCAGATGCATAGCAGAGAAGATACTGCTCAAGAATATGATTGATCCTCTCCATCTGGCCATTGGAATGGGGATGTTACTTGGGTGAATGACACAGCTTGATCTATATGATAGCTGGAAGAGTAATCCAAAAACACGTAGCAAACTGGGAACAAGGTTGCTCTCCACCTCTTGTGAGAGGCCAAACATGGAGAAAACATGGTGAACAAATAGCCGGGATTTTTCTTCAAAGCTGATAGCTAAAATTTGGGGACAAAAAGGTAAACCTTATTAAAGTAATCCACGACCACCATGATTGCGTTAAACCTTGGAACTAGGAGGCTCATCAATGAGTTCAAAGGTTACTGAGGTCCAATGTCCTTGTACTTGCTTCAGGGGATGAAGGAGACTATTTCTACCTGACCTATCAGACTTAGCTCACGCACACATGTCGCTCAAATGGTGATCCAAACTGGTATATCCTTGAATATTCTAGGCAAGTTGAATAACTGCTTTGCTATATTGAGACTTTTTATTAACTGTGTGTCCTATCACTGAGGGTGATGATGAGCGCGGATTACCTCATCACAAAGTTGGGAACAATCCAAACCTTTACCTTGAACAATTATTGTCCCCTACATCAACAAATAGTGGGTCTTCTTATGATCTGGCAGGACTAGCTGGTCAAACAACTTGAGCTACCAATCAGGATGTCTACCCATTAAGTACCCAAGAAACCAAAGGTGCTTCCAGGGTCAGTCAATCACAGGTTTTTTGGGATAAAGAAAGCTAAGATCTGAGCTTGTGGGACCATTTTAGTCAACCTTTGAGAATCCTCCTCTGTGGGACTCAAAAAATGATTATGGCATAACAGATCATGTAGAACATTCAGTCCCTATTTTAAAACTCATTTTTATAGTTAAAACTAAACAGGTTGTGACACTTGGGTCTGACAATGCACCAACTTCTGTGGCTTTGAGAAATACATTAAAGCATAGTAATCCTTCCTGACTACTAGATCATATTGCGCTCCTTGAAGAAGGTATTTCCAATGTGCATGTGGCCATGCTACAGAAGCAAGCTCCTTAACATATATGGCCCAGGATTGCTCCAAAGAGGAGAACTTGCACGATAAGTAGGCAACAGGATGTTCCATCAATAATGTTCCTGAAGCAGAACTTCATCCTACGCAGCTTCAGAGGCATTACATGCCACTATAAAATATTTGAATGGGTTAGCATGTTTTAGATATGGGGCGCCACAAATACATCTTTGATTGCATCAAACGCACGTTGGAATTTTCTGTCCATATAAATTGAAGTTCTTTTCTATCAGCGGATGAAGAAGCGTTGCTATCTTCAAGAGCACAGCAGGAAGATTCTTCAAGAAATTTATTTAAGCAGAAACTTTCCAGCTGCTTCTGCATGGTGGGCGTGGGCCACGAGAGAATAGTCTCTAACTTGATAGGGGTTAGGCGTACAGATTTCTTAGGACCAGGATACTCAAAATGGTGACCTCCTCCTTAATAAACTCACACTTTGAAGGCTACAATTACAGATCTTCCTTAAGAAACGCAGCCAGAACCGCCTCCAAGTCCTTCACATACTGCTTGTGAGTGGGGGAGTGCACAAGAATGTCATCAATATATGCCACTCCACAAGTGAAATGAAGGTCTCCCAGAAAATCATCAATATTATAATGAAAGGTGGCGGGCGCTTTCTTCAGACTAAAGAATTGTAAGAAGATAAAAATCCCATTTTGTGTAATAATGGTAGGCTGTAAGCTAATCCTGGCCCTCAACTACCCATATTTATTAAAGGCGTTCACAAGGTCAAGCTTTGAAAACACTGTTATTTTGCAATTACTTGGCTAATGGTCTGTCTAAGAGAAGGGGGTAAGGGTTGTGCATAGTGATGTTATTTAAATGACCATATTCAATGTAAGAATGCAGCGTACCATCGGCTTTTTGTGCAAAATCAGTAGGGGAAGCAATGAGAGAGTGCTTCCACAATATCCAACCCTGAAGCATACTCTCTCACCAAACCTCCAACGCTTTATTCTCCTCTTTGATATAGGATATAATGGGCAATTGATATTTACCAAATCCATGGTCAAATAGAAACTCATGTCATGCTCAGACTAGGGCGGGATACAATTGTCTTTCTCCATATCAAAGATATTTATATGACACAAGCGCGGGAAAGTCAGAAGGAAGTTCCAGGGAGAAGAGATGGAAGTGATAGAAACCACCCCCCTTACACTTGCTAATATATCAATGAGTGAAAGCTTCCCACTCATAACTGTGTTTCTTAAAGGATAAAAGATTGGAGTCCAAATTAATATTACCTGTTGCCAGCGCCACCAAACCAAGTCATAATAACTGGAACAGCAGATCTGGCACTGCGGTAAATTGATCACAAAAGCAGAATTTGTGTAAAGAAAAGGGTATGGGTTGAATTACTTCATAGCAATACATTGGGGAAGAGTAAACACCCAACACTGATGAACCCATTATAAGGCTTAAATCGATATCTTGTACCATTTTTAAACTCATTAAATTACCTGCCGCTCCAGAACCCACAAGAGTATTAATTGACACCTTATGGGAGCTCAATTAAAATTTAAGTGGCAATAAAAGTAGAAATAATCCTGTTTATTTTCAACAACATAAGGAATGACCAGCTGAGAGGGAGTAATCACCAAAACATCAGTGGGACAGAGATCTGAAAGGGGAACCAAAACGTCAGTGGGGAGAATCTTCTTGATAACAACATTTTATAATGTGGATAAGCAGGTATAGAGGGTTTACTGTACCTTTTTCTCTTAAGAGAAAACTCAACCAAAGGTACCTGGAAATATGAACTGGGGAGACTGGGAGCAAAGGGAGGGAAAGACATCAGGGAATGACAAAACGCCCACCTGATACCAGGCTAGAACTTACACTCTGAGGAAAGGAAAGAGAGCTTGCATTCTTGTATTTTTTAATCCACCCATCACGGCCTCCATGGAAAACACTCTTTATATACTTTATACTATCACCTACGCATACCAAAATGTGACATCAATGGAAGTGGCCACTTCAATCACCTGCTCCAAGGAAACCAAAAGGGATTTCTAGGAGAAATCACTTGTGAAAATCAAATCCAGAGCTGCTTGAAACACTACAAATAGCAACTCCAAAGGAAGGTCTAAGCCCAAAGCCTAAACAGGAAAGCTTCAATGAAAGATTGCAGATCTGAGTAATCCGCGCCCAAAGTGAAAACTCTTAAGAGGTGGGCCAATTTTGACACTGAGGTCTGAACCACTGAAGACACAAAAATAAATAAAGGAGTAGACACTTTATCTTGGTTATCTGAACGTAAAGTTCCACGCACTAATTACAGGCATCTCCTTTCACAGCATCCTTAGAGCTACAAATCATTGACCATCTGTAAGGGAATAGGAAGCTGCAGTATTTTATGAGAACTGAACCTGTAACTCCTCCAAGGCGTTTAAAACTTGGTTCACCAATTTTGAGGAAGGTAAGGGCTAACTAACTCCCATTTTACAGGGTAAAGCTGGAGTTGAATCATGGGAGTTATGCTGAGTCAGGAAAACTCCACCAACACTAATGTAAAGAATTTGATAACCTCACAAACTGACTATACAAAGAACCCCAAACTAAGCACCAATTGTGGGTTCATCTGATATAAAGAAACCATTACTTCACCTACTTCAGAGAGAAGAGTGGTGATGGAAGAAACTAGTGGTCAGTATACTATGTCATGACATGGCTAATAAAGGTAAGGCTGGCCTGCAAATCTGGATGAGTAGACGCCCAAAAAACAATTCAGAATACCAGAGTTATGGCCACCCAGAAAACTTAGTATATAGGTGAAAGGGGGATGTGGAAATCCAGCAAGTTTTTGGCTCACTGGTGCTGATACAACTGGATTCCACAAAAAACGCTTAAAACTTAAAAAGAATTAATTATAGAATAAAAGTAAAATTTGGGGGTTTAAAGTTTTTATTTGGGCGTGGGAAAAAAACAAAAAGTGAGAGTTTTTGATACTAATGCTCAGCATTTAGCCTAGCTTGAGTATTGAGGGTTGAAGGGATTTAATGTAACGTTCAGAATAGCTTAGTAGCATTTAAATTAGAAAATATGGTAATTCATCCTATTGGAGCTTTAAAAATTTGAAATACTTTGGTGAGACGACTGATGGAAGTTATTTTTTGACAGAATGCACCCATGTGGTAGTGATTTGATATATCTTAAATAATCACCATTTAATAAGATAATTTCACCTTGGGGGACCTCCGCCACGCCTATAAAAGGTGGTAGTCCCCACTTAGGTGTTGTAATGGAACTAGACATGGCTGTGAGAGAACCACTCGATGGATGCCCCAGAATATGCCGCATGGTTGGAGCAATATGACTGCTTGATTTTGAGTTACTAGCATGTTTGGTATTTAGAAAAATGTTGCTCCAATTCTCAGGGTTCCACCAAGAATTGGCCAGGGTCTTTTGGCCAATATTGTCATTATTTTCATTAAAAAATATTATTATAAGATTGGATGTGTAATTGGCTGATTGTATTTGTTAGATTGGGATTAGTCTTACCCAAACGTTCTTTTGCCAAAGTCAAGATGACAATTGTCTGACAGGGGAGAACTGAGGGTTGAAGATTTACAACGCACGTTACTAATGCACCCATAAGGAGCATGAGGTGGTGGCAGTTGCTTCAGAAGATACCAAGTTGGCAGCTTGTTTGGGCACTGCATGAGAGGTGGTAATACCTTTAGTATAAGATCAGTGGCGCCGTGGAGGTGCTGTAAAACTTGGCAAACTGAGATGGAAGCACCTCAGAGAGAAAGATAAGATTGTGATTCCTCAAGGCATGTAAAAATGAAGGCAAGCCCAAGGGCCCCATAACAATACCTCCATTCTTTAAAAGTAGGCAACAGCGCTGTTATAAAGGACACCATGGCCTAGTCTACACAGACCGGGAAACATGGCAACCTGAAGTGTATTGTGACAACTTGTATTGAGATTAAATCAAAGTAAACAACTTTGGAAAGATATGTTTATTAAAAACAAAGTAAAAAATTGAACAACAGAACCTGTTGGGCCTGTTGGCTTAAGAGGTATGTTATTGGGGAATAGGGAAAGTGTGAATGAACCTTATTATGGTTAATCATGTATAAATTCCAACAGATCAACACACTAAACTGCTAGCAAGGCTGATTTGTTTCCTGCCTGTTTGGGGTGGGCTCACCTTCACTGGGTGTGGGTGGAAGGTTAGACGGTTGATTTCAAACCCAATAGTGATAAAAACAATTTGATCTTGCTTAGTACCAACTTATAACATTTAAAACTCTTGACTAGGTGGGGATGCCTCCTGGCAAGGTGGGAAGCCGCGAACTTCCTGCTGGTGATGGCCCTTGGCAACAACCACCTCCTGATGCCCCACTCAATATTATTCAACAACTCCTTTGTGGTAAGAAGATGGGGTAAAGAAACACCCTTCAAGTGATAGGTAGTCACCCACCTCTCCTCAACCACATGGTCTAAATCGCCCTGGACAGTGAAGTGGTTAGCAACCTGTTTGGCCCCCCTTCTGGTCCTAAAATGGATGCTCCTCCCGTTTAAGGTGCAGAAGGTTCTCACTAGAACTAACAATTGAGATCTATTTCAGCGTATTTTTAATGTGAGTTTAACAATGTCATTTGGGTACAAAGCGATTATGGTAGCTGTAGATTGATTCACAGAATATGTCATCTTTATCCTGTGTCTGATTATGACTACAGCTGAGGACATAGCACAGAACGTGGAACATGTGTTTGCCTTGTAAAAGTTACCTAGGAAGTAATCAGTGACAGGGGCCTCAGCTTATCTCAGAATTCTGGGAGCCTTTGTGTGTCATTCTAAAGATTAAGCCTTGTAGATCATTGGCCTATCACCCTCAATAAGATGGCCAAACAGAACTTAATAACCTGTCCTTAGAGCAGTATATCCAATTCTATGTGTTTGCTTCCCGGGATACATGAGCAGCTGACCTTCCTCTATGCCAATACTCATAAAAAATTTCCTCTACTCCTTGATGGGGGTGTCACCTATGATGCTAATTTAGGGTAAACCCCTACCTTTACTATTAGTCTATAAACGCACAGCAACATCCCATCAGCAAATACTTTGTCACGCACATCCAGAAGGTTCATCAATAGGTCCGATTACAGTTGAACAAACCAACAAATGATGATAAGCGTTTTGCAGGCAAGAAGAAGCACTATGCTCCTAACTATCAAAAAGTTGACTGGTAATGGGGTACATCAAGGACCTGTACCTTAAAGTACCTTTAAAAATTTGACTTGCAAGCATGCTGATCCATTTCCTATTACTAAGGTCCTGAACAATGGAGCCTTTAACAAGGTTCGTCCACTCATTGGAATCCATGACTCTTTCATTATTCCTCACTCTCTCTTTTCAATTAGAAGAAACTGGTTGAGGTTGAGTCCATCCTTGTGAAACAAGCCCCAATTTTGGGTGAAAAAGTCAGGATGCACAGCAGATTAAACGTGAGTGTATTACCAGGTGTCAAGGAAGGGATATCAAGCTTATGATAACAATTGGGTCTTCTCCAAAGGTTTGTGCCAAATGTTGTGAGCTACCATAGGAGAGATACAAGGAAATATGAATGCTCCAACGCACGCCCCATCCAAGACTGCCACCCTTGCTGCCATCAAAATTCCAACCCTCACAAAAATTATGCCCTTTCAAAATCTCCAGAAGGAGGTGTGATCCCTGTCTATCAAGTAAAGGGTAATATAAAATCCCAGAAGCCAGCTATCAAGATGGATAGGGCCTTGAACCCCTTCAAAACAAGAAAGGGTTCTAGCCCAAAGGCATTACCACTTACCTTTTTAACTGATCTGAGGCATACCTTAATTGAGAGATGGGACGAGGAAGCACCCTGTTTAAACCCCCCACCCAAACCACTCCCCTTTCCCAAAGCAATAAATGTTTCTGAAACCTCTGAACAAATAGTGCAGAGAATCCATAAATTCTGCCATAAATGTAAATGCATTTGTAAACAAGTGGTAGTAGGAAACTCCCACTTCCAATAATAGGGTGTCAAGAGGCGCAAAATTAGATGGAAAAAATTTAACACCTAGGATAATCCCTGGTGAAAATCCTTTATCAAAGAACTTTTCTATGGTTAAAGTTTGAAGGAAATGAGCGCTGAACATAGTTTGATAGTATCAATGAGTTCCAAATTGATCAGAGGTAACGCTATTAATTTGCAACACAAAGTTAGTTAATTGATTCATAAAAAAATGCTCAGCAATAGTGTAGCGTGATCCTAAGAGCTGGAACCCCATGACACCATACATTTCCCCTCCTATTATAGAAAACAACAACCTTCACTATGAAGGTTATTATCATATTTGTAGTTTTTCAATTTCTTATAAAAACATTTCTGTAAGAAGAAAATCCTTCTAAATTATTGTTAATAAATTCAATGGCTAGTGGGAATAAATCCCTTAGTCAGTCCCTTTCATTTCCCCACACCAACAATCCTTTTTTTCCAAGCCCCATTAGACCAGCGGCACCTTGTTGACTTTGGAATCCATTGTGGGTGCTAGTATACCCACGATAGAAGCCAGATCTTTCCTTGAACGCTGGATAACTGACACCTCCCATCAGATTCAAGTCACAGATAACCTACTTGACAAGTTTTTGATGGCAATTGGCTGCACTATATCTGACCATTGGCCAGGACAGATACTATTATGGAAGCCCATCAGCATGTGGGACACATATCTGTAAAAAAAACCTAACATTACCTTAGATCCTAGTTTTATATGGAGAAAATGTTAGATTTAATACATGATAATCTAAAATCCTGACTATTTTGATGAGCTCACAAGGGCTTTGACCCAAGATATCAGCATGTTAAGCGCATACTGGAGCCTCTTATCTATGTCAGTCTAAATGTAGTGGGCCCTATTCCATGGTGATGTAAGGCGTAATTATATTATTTTTGCTATCAATCATCTTACTAGATAGGTTGAGGACACTTTAGTTCCATTAGTCAGCTCAAAGTTCATGAGCTCATTCCTATGTTGGCAGTTTTCACACATCATGGATGATTGAGGGTATTGCTATTTAATAATAGTTAAACCTTTGTCTATCAAGTGGGTCAAGACCTATCTAACATTTTGGGTACCAACAACTATTTTTCCACCTTATCACCTTGTAAAAAATAGGATGGTCAAAAGAAAAAAATGGAATTTTGGTTTCCATACTATTAAAGATGCCCTTCTCCAGCCCTTAAATTTGAAATAACTATTTTTCATTGTACTTCAAGTCTATTAAGTTAGACATCATTAAATAATCCATATTTTTCTTTCTGTGCTATATATGGGCAAATCCATCATTTCCATCTAGTTTGCAATATACTATCTATTCAGCAACTAATGTCAGTACTTAGCTTATCTTAAAATGATTAACTATACATTTTTTCATTTCTAATAATCCATGGCTACCAACTTGATTTTACCAACGTCCCAACAAGAATCCAGACAATCCAATATTATCAGTCAAAGCTAAAGGAGTATCAAGTGAGAGATATAGTCTATTATACCATCATAAATCTTTCAATAGAAGTAACATGTTTGAAATACATGGTCAGGACCCTATAGGGTAATCAATCAGAGGGGATATGAGTATTGATTAGCTTCTGTGACCTCTGAGGCTATGGTAAACTGTGTACAGAGTAAATTTTTTTAGCCTTCATTTGTCTCTGGAAATATTCTGAAAAAGAAATTGTCAAGTTTTATGTTTAAAGTGATGTACCTGACAATTTCCAATAAACATTGAAGTTGACCTCACTAAGTAAGTTAATCAAATTACCCCAATTAGGACCAAACTTTCAACCACTTAGACTTGTAATAAGTGAAATCAGACATCTTGCAAGCTCAGGGCACAATCTTAGGCACTGTCACTAAGTGCCCTACTCTACAACAATTTGATGCTCTAGTAAAGAAGCTTGGCACTTATAAATTGAAATGAATACCTAGTGCAATGAAGATTTTCAAGGAAGAATACATATATAACATTCAGGCATGGTGATCTCATAAATCTGTAAATATCCACAATTTTTAATATTAAGGTACATAATTTATAACTACATTTTTTGGGTTTTTAGATGTCCCTCTTCACATCTTGTTTCATCTATGGCTAAAAGAAGTTCTTTTTTCAACTTTATTTACATATGTACTTATTTAGGACTTTTTATCATTGGCTTACCCACTGTCAACTCTGACATAATACCTTTTACCTGTTGGAGTCTATCCACAGAACTTTGACATGCTTTGAAAGATCTACATCTAATCAAATCTGCTGCATCTTAGCGCCCACATCTTAAAATGATAGCTCATCCTTGTTATTCTTATTGCATAGTATAACCTTATGACAGATGGTATAGATTTTATGCTCAACCTAATATAGTAAGCACCAATTTTTAAGATCCTTTAAGAATACCTATAAGAGCACAGGACATGAATGAGATTACTTTGATTTCATGCAATGCTTATATTAAGACAAAAACTTATTTATTGTAATAATAAGGTGTACAGATACTTGTTTTATAAGACAAAATTACTATATCTTTAGTTATTTTTAATATCATTAAGGGTAATATACTTAAAATTTTAACAAATTTTCCAATAACTATATTGAGGATTGTAGAATAACTTCCTATTTATATATAATATATCATTAGTAGGGATTTTATAGTTTTTAAAAATGGAAAAAGACTTATTAATACATTGTGAGACTAAAAACTAGACTAAGTAGTACAGTGAAAAAGGAATTTTTGTTTAATTTTAGTTTACTTAGATAAAGTTTTTGTAAATCTTATCCAAAAAAAGTTTAGACCAGCTTGTAGACTAGTGCATAAATGGTACTCTTAACTTATAAAATTTCTTATTTTATATAGAAGATAAGCTTATATCTCAATGACAATAATTTATCTAATAGTATGGGTAAACTATAGTTATAATTACTAAGAATAATATAAGCTTTCTTTATTATTCCAACTTGCAAGAAATTGGCTTGAAGGGAGAGTTCCAACCTTGCGGAACTATTTTTTAGTTATATAAGTTCCTGAATCCTAAACTGAAGAAAAGTATAAAAAATTTCTTATATTAAAAATTTCCAGGTTTTGCTTATTTTTCTATTAAATCTGGATCACTCCTGTAGTTTTCAGAGTGCTACGTCTACCCATTTTTTATTAAACTTATAGTAAAACAACAATTGATGTTTCTGAATACTATATTATACTAAAGTTATGATTTTATATAATCTTACTTAAGTTATTACAACTAATAGTGATTTTAACAGATGTTTTCTTTCTATTAACTTATTGGTTGAGTACTTATTTTTTTGCTTATAGAAATTTAAAATTTATATAGATAGTTATTGATCTTAGAAGATACCTTTGATGTTTCATGAAATTTAACCATCTGTCAATTTTGAAATACTACAGTCTAGCAAGTATAAAGTTAAAAAATAATTACTTAGTATATCTTCTTAACTATCTGAACATTACTGTAATGAATTGAAACCGATACTCATTTCATAGTATAGCACTTCCATCTGCAAAACTTGGATTGATTGCTGCTAAAATTTAGCATTAAGCTATAGATATAGTTTAAGCATTATACTCCTCATAGGTTGTCTCATTAATATACAATAATAAGTTTAAGGATTTGTACAACGCTCAACGATTTTTGACCTTTTTAATATAGTCACCTTTTGTTATGATTGTAATTGTTCATAATTGAGATAAGGTTCTCAAATAAACAGTTACAAGTATATTCCTGGGTTATCCTATGAATAAATTTGCCTTAATAAATTTCAAAATATGGTTAGCTTTTAGAGAAATTTTTAAATTAAAAAATGTACAAAGCTAAAACAGTGCAAACTATATAGAGAATTTTGCTGAGGAAATTTAGGATTATTTTGACAATAGGACAAGTGAATTGGTAATACAAGCTCGATGAGTCGTTTTGAGATTAAATCAGTTTCAAACTCACCTTATATTGGAGATCATCGATATTAAGGTGAGGATTTGATAATCTTATTTTTACTAGCTCGTGGTTTCGCTTAATGAATTCCTACCTTTTTTTTGTACTAGAATGAATTCCTACCTTTTTTGATTTTGTTAAAAATGGTTCAAGATGAAAGAGAAGAGTCTTTAAGGGAGATATGCTCTCTTGGGAATTTAAAGGCAGTAGTACAGTTTGTTAGAGCGGGTGTTGATATAAACTCAGCAAATCTTATCAATGGCTGGTACTGTTTATTCTTTATTAGTTGGGCTTGCAAATTTTTCCTATAGCCTATCTTTTAGATTAGTTTTATTTCAAAAGTTGTGCTACACCTTCATAAAAGTTGTTTCTGTTTTATTCTTTATATAACAGTTTTCAAGGACTGCACTTCATTGGGCAAGCCATCGAGGGCATAGTGACGTAGTTGAATTTCTTCTCCGAAATGGTGCTGATCCTAGTATCATTAATAAAAAAGGTGAAACACCAGCAGAGCTTGCTTCAAATAAAAGGGTGCGCGAATTGCTAAATGGTAATTGATGAATATACTTCTATTTTTAAATTTAATTTCTTTATAATTTTTTTGGTTTCATGGGCTTATTTTTTCTCGAACTACTTAAAATTTAAGATATGTTCTCTATTTTGCCTATTAAACGACAATTTACCAACTTTTAAGCTTCGTTTCTTTACAAAAGGATCATTTATTTTTAAAATTAACAGCAATTTAAGTAATAGTTTTAAAAATAAAATCTATATATTCTATATGTTTTTCATATTAAACAAAATAACTATAAAATAACTTTTAAATTTCAAAATAAAACAGTGCCGCCTTCAGAACTAGATGTAGGGCAGATTCAACAAGAGCCAAAGTTTGTCCCCAATTATTTATCTAATCCAGATCTTAAAAAATTATGGGATATTCCCAGCCAAGATGATCTTGAAGCTCGGCCGCGAAATCCTATTCTCACTGTACCAATTAATACAAATGATGTTTTATCAAAGTCGAAAAAAATTTCTCCCAAGTTTGATTGTAAGTATATATTCTTTTAATATGATACGATCCTTAGCATTAACCTTTACATTTCTCAAGTATGCTTACATTTTTATTTAATGCCCTTTCTCGTAGTTGTTATTTTAGTATTTCTACTGTATTCCCATAGGATTGAATAGTTTTCCAATATTTTATTCCTTTAATTGGTAGTCTTAACTGTATCTATAATGTTGTTCTTAGGTAGCACGGTCCCAGAAAAATTCGTTGATACCGTTTCAGATTTCTTACCACAAACACAAAGGGAGGAGGTTTTAGTATATTTAGATGGTAAACTTTCACCTACCATTATTGGAGCAGTCTACGCTTCTTACAACTTAACTCTTTACGATTTAATGGAGCAAATAAAAAGGGTAAGTGCATTTTATAAAAAAGGGAATGGTTAATGCTTCTACTTTATTTTACAATTTATAGCTTTGTATAATAGTAAATTAAAGTATTTATATAGTTTTTATTTAAATTTAAAATACCTCGCTAGGTTTTTTTGTGAAAGATGTATGCTAATTTAGGCGTTGTACAGGTAAAAGTGTGAAATCAAGCTTTTTTGCTCAAAACGCAGGATTTTAGAATTTAATTTATTGTTGCCTAAAATTTTCTATTATAGCTTTGTTTTAATAATGAAAAATGGGGTTCATAATTTGTGTTTTGTTAGTAGTAGTACTTTTCGTCGTATTTCTTTTAATTTTAACGTTTTCAAACTAGGAGCTAACTGAGGCGCCCCAGCCATTCATATTGTTTAAAAGGAACAGAAATGGTCAATTTATTCCTCTTCATACTGGACAATTTCAATTGCCGTGGCTTAACGTTGTACGACCTCATGAAGGTGATGTGCTTATATTAAAACCAGAGGCTAATTCTGGGTAATAGATACTCAAAACAATTAACGTTTATCTTTTTCAGAATTTATCATTATCTTTTAACCTTAACTGTAACTATTTTTAGGTTTTGATTTTCTTAGTAACTAACTTTTTACTAGTTTGGTATATAATAATGTCTGAAGTTATAATATCATATTTATCATTTTCCAGATAAATCTTTTAACTTAAAAGGTCGATTAAAAATTGAGTTAGTTCTCGCGCTTTTTTAAACAATGATACCAAATTTAGAGTATTTATATAAAAATTTCAGTTGTTTGTGTTTAATGGTTTAGACTACGTTGTGAAATTCGCTATCAGAAATATTAGTTTTGCGAGTGCTATAAATAGCAATTGGTTTTATAGCTCTTTCTAAAATGCGTTTTTAAAGTTATATTTTTGATATGGAATGCAGACTATAGGATAAGTTTCGATATGAGCTTAGCATAGATAAATTAATATAAAAAGGATAGGGTATGCTTAAGGTTATTTTTATATGTATATTGGCAAAAGATCGAGATTGAGTTGCCAAGTGTCATATTATTTTGCGCCTCATGTATATACTGATTTAGGATTTGAAAAGTTTCTAGTTATGCACTCTAATTTTTCAAGATCTAAACTACTTGCGTATTATTAAAATGTCTTTTAAACATCTTTACAGCCCTATAGTATTGTCCTCATTTTGGTTAATCTTGTATATTTTAGGATCTATCATAAAATAACTACCCGATTGTTTTCTTGTATTATAATTTTTTAATATAAAAAATAAATAATAGATAGTGTCCTTTATTTACTATATCTTTATTTCACTCTCAAATTGATTTTGTATAGTGTTACCTTTATACTCATGTTTATTATAATTTAGTTGTTAATGGATACTTTGATTTTTTGTTGATACGACTGTATAAAGAATTTTAATTCATTTTAACTTTAAACTCTATATGCATTGAAAATTGGAGTTTTGATAGAGAAATTATTGTACCTGTTTATATCTTAAATTACTAATATATACCCATCTTAGCTAATTAAGTTATCCATTATATATCATGGTTTATAGTTTTGAAAGTTATACATTATTTACACAACTCAAGAAGGATATGTATGATAAAGCAATTAGAATAGCTGTCCAGAGTTTTAATTTATGGAAAACTTAACTTTTGTTGTCTATTTCAATGTTACCATTAAAAGGCATTATACTTGTTCATACTATAGTTATGTTATGAAGCACAAAAAACAAATATCATCAGTGCATAATTCAGGCATAATTTTAAAGCTGTTAGTTTTCTTTTAACCAAATGGGAAATGTTTTTCTTATATTATCCCTTTTTGCTTTTACAACCAACTAATGGAGAATGTAGGTTGTAGTTAACAATTTATAGCAAAGTCAAGCCTTATGATCTGCTTTTTGTTTGCATTTTACAAAGCCATCAAGAAATATTTGTTTAGCATCGCCTTTGTATTTTTATAACTTTTATGAGCTAGATGGGTCTATATACTAATGATCACATCAAAGATCATTAAGAACTTAGTCATTTATTAAAACAACTTCACACTATGACTTCAAAATTGTATATTAATGTAAGATTATTACAAGCTATGCTAAGTTATGACATATGAGTACTGTATTTATAGAATAGCACAATGTTACAATGAAAGCTGCTAGAAAGTGTATAACATTGAGTAATTAAAGCAATTTAAGCACCTAACTATGATAAACTAAAAAAGCAATTCTATTGTGAAATTAAACAGCATAAGCAGTAAAACAGTCAACAGTGGGAGAAAATTTGAGTATCTAATATTGCATGTTTTTTTAGTACTAGATGGTCCCAACCCATATTGCATGTTTTTAATACTGTAACCTAATGCATCTAGAATGTTTAATTAGCCTCAAAGCATTTAGAGATCCAAGCATTATAGAGACTACCAACAAAAGCTTTGGTCATTAGAAAAAATATTTTATTTTTGAGCTTTTTGTAACCTTTTAGGCTACATTCTTTTTTATCATATTTCTCCTTATCACATAATTTTGGGTAAGATTTTAGTTATGTTTCTAAAAGTAACCTTTTTGATCTTAAGTCTGAAGGTGCTATCATATGATCATTCACAAATAAATTTTACCGGTATGGAGCTACAATCAGTCATCAATAGAGGGATTGTTTAGGTTGTTCACAGAATTAATAGTTTATTTTTGTGTATGTATTTTGTGTAAGCAATTCATTTTAGTCCATTACTTAATTGCACATTACAATTTTTATAAACCAATTCACATTTTATTTAGAGATTTTGTGGTCAGATAAGATGTTTGTCATAATCTGTGACCTAATTGAGCATAAGAGTTTGTCAACTTAGACTGATAAAATGTGTTTTTTAACCTTTACCATACCAATAATTTAGCTAAAGAAGCCCACTGTCCACTTAGTAGAAACAAGATTAATTGGAGATTAGCAGCCTCACTAGATCTTCACTAGATGCTTCTAATATTTGCAAGAGAAATATATTCTAGAAAACCATCTATTAAAGAACTTTTAGCTTCCCTTAAAAACTCTGATAAAAAAGAGTTATCAAAGGCACTATCAAGACCTCATAAAAAGGAAGTCCTATCCAAGTAAAGAGTATGTCTTATTGTCAGCGTGTCCCTACTCACCCTATAGTATATCACAATTATACCTTATTAATGATGTCAGATTAACTGCCTATTTTACTTGTTACAGAATTCATAAGGTATGTTTCACTAAGTTTTTATTCATTAAACTTTGGATTCTTTACTTTGTCTAATGGTTAAAGTAATTATAATTTAAGGCTTACCTCCACTTTTCCACTAAGTACCTAAAAAGTTAAAGCTTTTTTGAAATTTTATCATACTCATGTAAATATGGAATATAAAACTGACATTAATGATAATCCAATAGTGGGTCTCAAAGTATTAATAAATATCTAAATACTTTCAACCTTGAAGTTGTTACAAAAATAAAAGACTTCAACAGTTTCATATCTTGTTTAGCATTAGTATCCTGAAGTTATATATTTTGTATATCAGATTACTCTATGAATTGTGCCTTTCTATTTTTGCAGTTATTAAAAGGTGTCCTTCATCCCAGTGAGCAAGACTACCAAAATCAAGCCTCTAATATTCCCTTCAATGTGGGAGACATGCAATTAATAACATCATATATGTGTTGGAAGTTATAGCTGGGATAAATATATATATATATATCTGGCTTTTTTTACAATCAGCCATTGATCATGTATTAAAGATCTAGTGATCTACCATCATGAATTATTGAATCAACTTGATTGTATCCAAGGTATTATACTAAATATTTGGACTTTCTCCAATTAGGCTCTACATTTAAACACAACAACTTGTTGAAATACTGTATAATTAGCAATTGCCCAATGAAATCCAATACTAGGAGAAACTACTGGATGAATGATAGATTAGATTCTTACAGAGTAAGGTTATTCATTGTCTTCAGTAAGTGGTCCCTCATCTAAAGCTTGATTTCAGAAGCTAACAATAAACTTCTCAAGGTTTAATTTACAATAATGTGACTTTTGGTTGAACCAATTGAAAGATTATATAGTATTTTGAAGTCTCATGCTCCCATTATGCCTTACTAGCCTAAACTGTCAGAAGAACCTGGTGGCCCAAGAGAACTCTAATATACAAAACCCTAAAGAGCAACTTCCTGAGGAAGGCAATAACATCATATGAAGTTTTATAATTGAGAAAGTAATATCCAAACTAAAGTTTTGTGTTAAGACCTTATGTCAAAATGAAATTCCATGAATAACTAGGCCACCATTGTGGGTAATTAAGTACCCACAATAGCATTTAAAGAACTCAAGGTACCATCAATATAATTATTCATAATTACAATTTGAAAGTGGAGTGGTGAAAAGCTATCAATTAAATTATACTTCCATCAAAAATTCTAAGCTCAGGACTGGTAACAATAAATAAATATTTTACACAGCATAGTACTTGTGGTGTATCAACTGGCGGCTTGTTTGAAAGCAAAACATTTTATTCCAAGTTTTCAAAAAGTTAACAAGGTTTTTGATACCTCAATATACTGAGAAAAACCCCTTGGGTTGGGACCATCTAGTACTAAAAAAAATATACTGAGAAAAAGACTCTGGAGTTTGACAGGCTGTTTTTCTCATAATTGAGTTCAAAATGAGAAGCTTTAAGTATAACTATACCAAAGTTTCTAAGTAATCATTATCTATTACATGATATTGAAAAAGTCTCATTTAAAAATCAGTATTGAAGGGGTCACTTATCACTTGGTGATGTATACATTATTTTTCCACCTGAACTTCCCATAATCCAGCTCCCATATCACCAACTCTGTGAGCCTCAGGTAAACTGCCACAATTGTCACCTGTAACCATAAGCGCAGATTCTCCAAAGATCCTCTAGAAAGAGTTGTGACATGTGCTACTTTTATCAATTTATAAAGGATGTAAGCTGACCAGGGGATGGATAATACCAAAAGTAAAGCATTAAAAGTTGACATGAGGCCTGAACAGGGTCAACTCAATTAAAGGAAGTTTTTCTTACCTTTGAATTGAATAAAATTTTCTGATAAACCGTCATATTTAGAAGTTGGAGTTGGATACTCTACTATTTAATAAATGGAACCTTTTATGGCACCCCATTAATGTGTGAAGGGAGAGAATTAAACTCACACCTTTCAGGTTGGTAGTCATACTCACTACCAACTTGCCTCCCACCCCTGGTATATCCTACTTTACTAATGAGAAAATGAAGTTTTATGGGAGTACAAAAATATTGATATATAAGAGTTAACCAACACCAAAACATCAGAAGAAACCTAGTATATAATTTTATAGGGAAAGAGAAATGCAACATTTAAATCCTGTGTATGCAATCCTCTAGGCTTACAGACAATTTTTCAAGCTAAGGTTTTTCTGTTAAAGTGGCTATCACATTTAAAATATTTAAAGCCCTCATCTATTGACCTTAAATTTATAAAGCCTTTTTAAAAAAAATTCACCTGGAGTTTTTTGCCTAGTAAATTACGTATCTTCTCTGGGTCAATTAATGTGCTTTATAAAAATCATAATTTTCTTTTTTGTTACAGTCTTATTTAAGGCTTTATCTAATTAATGTATGCCTTCTATTGAAAGCAAAACAAATTTCCATGTCTAGTACTAAAAAAAAACAAATTTCCATGAGCTTTTAAAAGATTTGTATACCATAGAAAATGGCAAAGGTAGATACTACATACTTGAAGGTATTAGGCTAGCAAGTTTTTAGGAATACCAGGATAGAGACGCTATGGCTATTTATCTCTCATCAAGGGTATGGCCCAGATCTCCAATTTTCCCAAGGGAGTGCCTAAAATTGGAATTTTTTTGTTACAGAAGGTTTAATGTTTAACCTATCTTGTTGGCCTTTACTAGAGTCCTAACACTATCCTTTCCTGTAAGAACTCAACCAACACCTCCTGATGGTGATTTCACCAAAGCGTAGTTCTTATGATGAATCAGAAGCCTGATAATTGCAAACTTAACTATATTGTATAGATTTGAAACTGGGCTATAATAGATTTTTGATGAAACTAAGATCAAGTTGCAATCGTTAGTTTTTCAGGGGCCCAACTAATCTCTTAAGCTGGATATGCAATACACGGCACCAAGTATAGAAACCCTTTTCTAGACCCATTTTGGATCCCAATAATTACTTTGCTTCATAATCATAATTGCCTTCACTATAATCAAAACCATGTCAGCTGGTTTAAGCCCCTTGATGAGAAAGGAAAATTTTTATAAGGAGGAGTGCATTTAATAATGTGGGGTAGTGAAAATCAAAGGGATCCATTGTGTAGCACATATTTAGTTAAAACTAGACCAGCTTCTTAACAGGATTTTTCACAGGATGGTACCTTGAGGTAAATGTTATTATTATCTAGAATCACAAAGGTTCCCTCCTTGTAAACTAGAGACTCAAAATGTTTCTTATTAAGCAAACTTATTTCTGTAATTTTTATGATCAAGGCTACATCAAATTGTCACATTGCCTTTATATCTTATTATAGGGATTTATGCCATATTTATAGATCACAATGGCATAAGAAATCAGAAACCAGAAGATTAAGGGGATCAAAAGGCGGTCTCAACAGATTATAGATTCCAAATGATATAAATTATTGAAAATTTAGCAGGTCATAATTAAAGGGAAGCTTTAATAAATTCAAAAGTGAGAAAACTCATTAAACGGCTTGATAATTACTCAGTGTTCATTAAAATTTCCCAATAAGACTGGGTATATTTAAAAAGCCTCATAAATTCGTCATACAGCTTACTAAATCCTGCAAGATTCATGATGGCAATTAAGCTGCCACCTTTATAAATATACCTAGCAGAAGTAATTAATTTTAACTTCATCTTCTGACATTTTCCTTTCAAAAAATCACCCTAATTCTAAAAATGATTCTAAATTCAAAATCATCTTTATTTTTGAAATCTTCAAATATGGCACCATAATGTTAAGATTTAACTTATTTAGGATGAAGCCTTAACTTGTTGTTAATAATTTAGTTATAATTAATACCAATTATTCTTTAATTTTTTATTTAAATATTGTGTATTATTAGGCCTATTTTGCTAGATTTTATTTAATCATTATTATCAACAGGAGATTCCCATCAAGTACACTGAAATTATACACAAATGAATCAGTTAATGAATCCTAGTGACCCACTGATAGGATTAAGCAAGATTACCACATGACTTGGATTATTCCTAATTATCAGGATCTATCTTATCTTTAATTTATTTAATATTAAATTCATTTTAGCCTTGATCTATGATACTACCCTAGTACTATAAATAGTACTAAACATTTTCACAATAAAATCTCCTTACAGTACTATTTACTCTTTAGAGTTCTATTGTCATATCTATATTTGCTTTCAGTGAAAAATCCAACAACAGATATATTTAGCCCACAGGAACCTCTGAACTATTGTCAGATGGTTAAGTTACAGCTACAGGGAATTTACTTGGACCGCTGAACCTCTAATGAAGGTCAAATCCTATTTATTTTATACTGTATTTCAGTGTTAAATCCAAGTCTGTCCTAAACTTTAAGTGATATTTAAAGGACTTGGCTGTTAAATATCCTTGGATTTAGTGAGAATTCTGACACTGGTACTTTCTGCCAGGTCCCTTCTGATCCAGGCTGGTTATTCAATTTTACAAAGAACAGTTGACTGTATGCACAACAATCAATTATTAAAATTCAAGACCTGTATGATCAATTAAAAACAACTTATAAAGCTTACTAAAGATTTTGCAAATTAGTTCTTATAATTCTGTTCAAGTCCTTCTAGCTGGGAGCATATCTTCCAGTAGTAAAACTAAAATGAGGATCTCACTAATGAGGGTACTACTAAAAATATTTAAAATTCTTCAGAAGAAGACTGATGAAGATCAGCTATCAATTTAAATTGTCAACTTGCATTAAGAGCAATTTACAGAGCCGCTGATTGTTGAAAATAGCAACTATGTAGAATCAAAAGGAAGCGAAATAAATTTACTCTTGTCAATATGTTAATCAAACAAACCAACTCTACTAAATGGTTCTTGGCAATATTTGAAACTTTAATTTAAACCAGGTAAAGGAGAAGGCCACAACAACTAAAAATCCAGTATTATATGAGACTGATGCTATATCCAATAATATGACTGATATTGTTGAAGTAAATTCCAGTACAAATATATCCACCTCCATTAAGAATATGGCCTTGAATGAGACTAATAATTTGTCCAAAAATTAAATCTAGAGAGACTAAAACCAACATTAATTCCATATCATGACTGAAATTTTAGATTTGTTGGCTTAATGCAAGATTTTGAGTTTTTGTGTGCCCATGAGGGCACCTAGTGCAGGCAACTTTGCAAGATGAAACCAGGGGTACCTCCCCCTGCCAAACTGGGCCTGCACGGATCAAGACTCATTACAGAACCCCCATTGCGGGTGGGGTGGTTCAAACCACCCCAAAACTGACATATTACTTACTGTTTGGTATACCAGGTGTCAGGATTTGAGAGAAAGATCGTCTCAAATTCCCATCTTCCAAATCTGGCCATACCAAATTGGTCATCGATTCCAGCCAATACAAAACTTTTTCTGGATCAACCTTACCTAGTACTAGTCAAGTGGAGCGGGATTTCCACCTTCTCAGTCAGGTGAGCGAGGATATCCATTGAGGACACCCTTGAGGAGGCCTTTCCAGAAGGTTAGTAAAGATCCTGATCGGATGAGGCTCCAAAGATCCCAAAGGCATTGAGTCCCCACGCACCCTATAAATTTGAAGCATTTTGAATTAATAAAATATTTGGTAAAATTAACCTTTATTTTCCATTTCCTCTTCAGTGCTTAATTCCAATTTTCCAGCTTTGAGCCACAGCAAACCCCAGCGCCAGTCCTGATAACTGCAGCACTGATAAAGTGGTGCTCACTACAGGGGGCTCCGAGATGACCCAGTGAAAACGTCAATCACAATAAATGGAAACTAACAAAAACCCTGAAGACCAAATGACTGGTCAATCAAGGAGCATTTCTTAATGGGTTAGTTCTTCCCAATACACAACGCCACCCTTGCAGCCAGAAAGGCTAGAGTTCCGCGCCGCCTTCCAATTCTTGCTGCCCTCCTTAGATGGGGGCCAATATCAACTTCAGCTTGAACACACCCACAATGTCATCAAACAACTAATCTTCAGCATCTACGCTGAGGGTGTCCGCTCCAGCTGCTCCTGCGCCTCTGCCGTGCCATCCACAATGCGGGACCTCTACTCAACGGCCATATTACCTGCTGGAGAGCTTACCTTGGGGCCTGATCGCTACCTTCATAATTTCGTTTATCCCACAATTCATCACCTCCTCCAGTTAGTAGGATTACACCATCAGGAGGTCTCTTGGCACCTAGGGCTCACCCAAAATTTACACTCATATATTCTCAACTTCTACGACGCTGCCTCCTCCTTTGTGCATGATAATCGTGAAGCTATACTCGATAACTGACGCCTAATCAATGATATCCGCGATCAATTGGTGGTATTAGATAGCGGCATCTCCGGCTACCTCAAGGAGCAATTTTGCCAAAATGCTCAGCGGTTTAAAGCGACTTGGGCCCAGTGCTTACAACAAGCTGAGGAACTACTACAATCCCTACAACAGCACTACTGAGAGCTGGCCTCTCGCGACTACTACCCTGCAGCTGCCAGGCCTGAAGGGCCTAGGGGGCCAGAAGGTCCAGAAGGGCGTCAGGGGCCAGTAGGCCCCGAGGGTCCGCGTGGGCCTCAGGGGCCTTCCAGCCCCCAACCTTGGGTGAACCCAAAGACCCCTGGTGAAAAGATATAATAACCGCTCTGGCCGCCCTGTGGGACCAGATCCAAAAGGTGGCTTTGGGATGCAAGCTCCGAATGGATGGTGTTCCCCTTAACTCCAGGGTCTCCATCAAAGCGCTATTGGATGAGATGGATAACCTCAGCGCTTTCACAAGGCTCACCGATGCTCACATCTCCCAGCTCGAGACAACATGTTGTGGGTTTGAAACCCAGTTGGCCACCATCAAAAACCAGCTCCAACTACAGAACGCTGAAATTCAGTCCTTGAAGGAGCAGGTTGCCAGCAAGGCATCCGCTTCCACCCTCAGTCAAAATTGGGAATACATCCAAGAAGACTTAGAAGGCTTGCGGAGGTGGTTAGATCAACGGGCTCCTTGAGAATATGCAGAAACAGAGATCTCAGAGCCAACGCCTATCC
>JAKSZP010014733.1:0-114652 GCA_022478985.1 Massospora cicadina
TTTCCCTGTAAGCCTACCTTACAAGGAGTCATTATTATGATTTTTATCTCTTAGTTAATCCCAGATTAGTTACTGGTGATTTCTTCTTAGAATTAATCATAAATTGATTGCGGGCAATCTTCACTTATACAAAACAACATTTATCATTGTCAACTTAAGATTTATTAAAAATAGCCTTATCATTAAAAAACTACTAAGAGCTTTTTACATAATATTACTAGATTAGGAATATGATAATATATTGGGAAATTCTGAGTTTAACTTAACACTCATATCATAAACAAATGCAAGTTTCTTCGTTTATTGTGCTTTATGTTGAAATCAGAACTAGGGCATCAAATTTGGTGCACAGGTATTCATTAATAAACTTACAAGATAATGTATGAGGACAACGACCTTTTTAAACTTAAAAAACAATGACAACTTGCCTGACCAAAGAGATCTTTATTTTATTAGGTAAATAGAAGCACTTAGTAGTATCAAATACTGACACCAGCTTCAGGGCTCACAAAATGGGTCTATGCAAGCTGAAGTTTTCTTTCAATAATGTAGGGAAAAAAGATTACATATTTTAGAATTCCACCAAGATATGCTATTTTACTTAGCGTTCCTATTGGTGCTTTTCTGTATACTAAGTTGCAATCAACAATGGTAGACTAGAGGGGTAATTATCTGATTGGGGATTAGGGAGCGAATTACCAAAGCTTGAGGTATTTCCATTTTAGTCATGATCAACCTACTGCAAGTGAGACTCTGGCAAATGGCATAATAAACATAGATCCTCCTGCCAGATGTTTTACACTGGTGCAAATGGACCATATTGAGGATAATGATATAGGTAGCTGGAGCAGATCTAATTAACTTAAGCCAAGAGCCAACATAAGTACTAGATCAAAAAAGATAGAATTGCACCGGGGGGTTATGGGATCCAAACCACTGTATCTGTAAATCCATGGCGCCAAGGCGAAATCACCAAAAAGTAATTTAATACAACATTGGCGACTCCTTAAGAAGTCGAGCCCGCGCACTCAGGACTTCCTATGACACTAGAATAATGCCTCTAAGTAATAATGAAGTGTAGTTATTATCTAGGTATTGCAGGAGCTGATGGTTGGTCAAACCAACTGAAACACTTTACCTTAGGAATCCATAATACTAAGGTCCCAAATGTAGGTTTTTTGTCTAGCAATGAAGTACCCATTTCAGATTCATCTTCAGATTGCTTTCTGTTCAAAAGTGGAGTCTTGACGCGTTCCTGTATTGCTAGTTAAAATTTATTAGTCTTGACATCCTGATTGTTTTGAAAAGCCAATTTAGAACATCCCAGAAGAATATCTATCTCATTTTCCTGTTCCATCATAAAATATTGTTTTATTTAAAAATATCAAAATTGTTTGTTGTATTACTTTCTTTCTTGCCATGTAAGTAGATTTTAGGTCTTATTTCCGCCCAGACTTATATCTTCTAATTCCTTCTAGAGGTCAAAGAATTTTAACATTTTTCAATTATTTGGTGCATTAAAAATATCATCACTTTCAAGATGAGACCAGGGGAAGGATTTTGGGTGTCTTTCATGGACTCAGTAAATAAAAAGTTGATGGCATCATTAAGTATTGAATATACCGCTCCTTAATTTGACAAGATAGTTAACATTTTTAAGTTTGGGAGAGCGCCCTCTGTGCTTAAACTGCATAGTTTTATTCTGCACCAAAAAATGGGGCAAAGAAGGCGGCCGTCCCCTCATTTCCCAGGGGAATTTGGCCCATGTGATGAAAGAGAGGTGGGTGACGGCATACCCCTCAAAGTTGCCCCTTTCCCCTATTATACCATGCAAAAGCTTCTCCAGCATATAAGGAGGGTGTGCATGGAGGTGGCAGCAGTGAGAGGATGCCGCCAAAGGGAAAGTTTTAGGTTTCATATAATTAACCAGATGGATTATTCCTATAATATCTGATTTTAAGGGTGTCAATTAGTTGGATGTGTTTTTAATTAATATCTAAGTTCAATATTATTATTAATGTTATAATTGCTGATTTGTGCTCCCCATTTGGGTAGGTTGAGCTATTTTGAAGTATTGGGGATAATCCCCAAAATGATTTATGTTTTTTGAAAATTGACACCCGCAACTAAAGCCAAGGATGTCAACAATTAGATTGATCAATCAGTTTATGGCGAAATATCAGTTTGACGCCAGATTCCAATCATCTGGTTATTTAGGGATTTTCTGGCGGAAAGCAAAGGTTTCTTATGAGAGCAAGTGATGATGATTTCTCCAACTAGAATTTTGACTATTGGCCACTGATGCTGAGAATATTTGAAGATTGTTTAATGATAGAAGTTTATATATGACTGACCAGTGACTGGTGCAAAGGATGAGTCAAATTGATATTTGGCTTTCAGGAAGGATGGATCAAGAGGGAATAAGTCCACTAAAGGACAACGATTGGATGAGATCCCAGCTTGGAATGCCAATGGGTTTGAAAAGGCAAAGTAGCCTAGTATAAATAGTTGTCATTCCCTCCTAAATAGAGATCTCTCTTTCGCCCATCTTATTATTTATTTAAGTAGTTAAGCAGCTTGGTGGTATAAGATGGGACAGGAGATCCCCAAGGCAGGTGCAAGGTGATGATCCTAGAGTGGCTGACGCTGCCAGCTCCCATACCTCAGCCCTACAAGGAACCCTCAATGGGATCCTGGCAACCAGCCACCAGCAATGATGAGCTGATGGCGATTGGTCATAAGGGAGGATTAGTAAGGGGTCAGGCCTCCCAGGAAGGGGGCTGAAGACTGCCGGTGCTTTCCCAAAAGGGGTCAATGGCGCTAATACGAAGTTGTTGGCCTGCTGAGTTAGTGCGTTGGATGTGGACTTAAAGGGGGTTGGTACGTCAATGAAGGCAAAACAGCAAGGGTCAGCAGTCCTCATAATGTCTGGCCTGGCACACTGGCAGAGCCCTGATGTAGTGGATTGAAAAATTCGCAACAGTGGGCAACTATCCCAGTGTTAATTTCAGGTTACGCCAAAGAGGCAAAAATCTAAATAAATTGAGGGGTAGTGAAATCAAGCTGGTCTCAGTATGATCAGGTTTGAAAACCCACCAGGGGGCTTCTCTCTTTACAGAAGAGGGAGCCAAAAATTAGTAGGTTTAAGGACGACAAATCCCTTTAATACCCAAAGAGGTCACCCCTATGCACCCTGATCAAGGGACAACCAGTCTCCCACTGAATAAAGCATCACTGATTCACCAAGTGGAATTGCGTTTGGAGGAAAATTTTAGTAGGAAAATTTAAGCAAGAGTTGGCTGGCCAGCGGAAGGTCAAAAGGCGTCAAGTTAAATTTCAAAATCTCATTCTTCAATAATCAGATGGGATCACAAAACCTCATTATATGCAACACCATTTATTACTTAAGCACTCTAGTACTTAAGACAACTGTCCCTCACTGGTATGGCTAGCAATCAATTTTCAATACTTTTTCTACTAAAACAAAATCCCATTCCAACCAATTTTCCCGTTCTAATTTTTTACCATTTTCTGTCACTGCCACTACTAAGTACTATGTTCCCATGGTTGCAAAATGACTGGGCCTTAGTGCTATTATCATGACGTTGCTGCCTACCCTCCTCAAATGGGGTTATTGAGTTAGCGGGCTTTTGGGGATGTCCCGCTTGTGGACGCCCTCTGGCGTCAAGACGTACCTTTTAATATTAGAGATCATTTCTCCCCATTGGCAAGGTGCCATGACCTTGCTGCACGCTCAACAGCTTGAGCACCTCAGCGCAGCAGGGCCTTCTGTGGGTCCCAAGGATTTAAGCGCAGCAGAATAACTTCCACCACGGCGGCCACAGCTTGGTTACTTGTAGGAATGGTGGTGACAGTGGTCGTCAGTCGCCACCCCTAATCGCTTCTCTCCACGCCCATTACCAGGTCATTTGGATTGCGATGCCCTGGAATTCTGGGTTGCATTCTGGGTGCTCACACACCCTGCTGGCAGGCTAGTCTCAATTTCATTTGCTGCTTCTGTGACATCATCTCAGTACTGATAGCTTGTAATTTTCCAGGTTGCTTCCTGTTGGAATTCCTATATGATCATATTGGTCAGTTGTGACAGATACCTATAACTTATTTGTCCTAATCCTACTTTGGTTGGCTTGATGATAAGTGACCAAAGTGGATGTTGAAATTCATGATTAACTAAATAATTGATAGATAATGATAAGAGATGTTATCCTATGAGTTATTAGGTAAAAAATTTATTGAGATTTGATTCCAATCTTGACGCCAATTAATGGCTTGTCAGTCGCAGTTGCTAACAATGTTTATAAGTGATTTCTGTCGTTGGCTGTATAGCCAATAATTAAACTTTTTATGTGGATTAATTGGGCTGGGTTACAAATTGTTAAGGGATATTGTTGGAGTTACTAAAGCGTTTATGACGCTTTTCATGGCAGTAGCTTGTAGATGAGCCTTGGCAATGTGGCCTTCCATGAATGGGTAATTCTTTCCATTACATAAGCATGGCTGCTAGATTGTAAAAATTTAATATACTAGGGATGACTAAAGTCTTTGGGACATGCTATTTTGTAAGTAAGCCAAGAAGGGTAATAGTCTAGTCAGCGATGGATTCCAACTAAAGGATAATAAATGAAAGATTTACTTAATTACAGATATGTTATTTATGGGTTAGTTTCATTGGCAATGAATGCCATATTTATTAAGGTTTACACAATGAGCTATGCACCAAACTCCCTATCTAAACCCCCGCATTTATAAATAAAGACAGACTATAGACTTCAAAATATTAATTTTTTGCTTCTTTGGAGGAATTGAAGATATCAGGTGCCCTTTTCTATTTTCTAAAGTGACCTGAGTGAGGTAGATATCAGTTGTTTTAAGTGGATAACTTAGTGGGGCTGAAATCACTTATAAAGAAGACATAACTGGCTAGTTTTATCCATACAACTAACACTCTCATTTATTCTTAGAACCTAATAAAACTTGCCCAGTAAACTTAAAAATTCTATACTTACCCTGTAATGGTATAATTAGCCCAGTTTTCAGATTGTTGTTAATTAACTTTGATATTGGTGGCACTTAATAGCACCAATTATGCTCAGCATGTGTTCTGGGCACCTGATATAAGCGTTAAAGCTTAATTTATTATAATTGCACTTTAATTTTGGGAAACCATAAACGAAAAAAGATGGTCAGCTTTGTAAGGTTAGACACCCATAATAGCCTTTATATTCTGTAGTAAAAAATAACTTTTGTGAGATAAGTAATTTCCTAAGGAACTGAAAATGAGCACAATGGGAAAAAATAATCAGATAGCGAGATCCCAAAAACCTAGTTTTCACTAATGTGACAAAAACACAATGTTCACTTGGGGACCACAAGATAAAGAAGATGATTCTAAAAGGGGATTCATAATTGCATGGGATGATTTTAAAGGTAACCCTTCTAAAGAGACCCTGCGTGACATTCTTTAATTTCTTCTGAGCCTAAAGAAGAGTTTTGGGGAAGCATAGACCAGATCTAAACCCGAAACTAGCAAGAGTCCCCAAACCCAATTTGGCTTAGGATTTAATAAGCTAAAAATTAATCAAATAGAAACAATATGGGCCTTGTTATTTTATTGAGCAGCAAAATGTTACATCACCACTCATGATAGTACAAAACTTCCTCACCAAATTTAAACTCAGGTATTTTATCTTGCTTTTTTATAACAAACTGGCCTTTTAGCATGATTTGCTTTATCTTATCTCTTGCTTCAAGCTGTATTTAATAATTTATCAGCTAACTCTTGTAATAATTTCTAGAGGTAAACTCTTATAATCTGTGATTAAAATTTGATGCAAGTAGAATTACTAATGAGGCTTTCTCACATAAAAAGCTTAGTAGAGATAAACCTATGAACCAATGGTGACTGAGTCTATAGCCAAACAGTGCATATGAGAGTAGAAGATCTCATTTTTAATTTGTAGTTGACCACAAGATTCTTAAGGATGTTGGCTAGAGTCCTATTATCTCATAATTTTTTTGTTCACTGATGTTGTGTAAGGGGTTGTGAACATATGATTCACCCTAACTAGGTCTTTGAGTCTTTTTAATACTTCTATTATTTTGTTTTATGAGAATTGTAATAATAACATCTGTTCATGACTATAACCTGATTTTTAAAAACTAGATAATATTCTTGCATCATATGTCTTAACTTGCCATGGGTTCAAACCAAAGTTGTGAAGTGGTCAATTTCAACAATTAAAAGCTTATTTTCTCTGGAGACCTTGAAGAGTTGCCCAACCACATTAGTCAATACATTAAGAAAGGGCGCGGAAAGAGGAATTGGCATAAAATAATATGCTTCTTTGATGGATGGAAAGTCGCACATGGGGCACAAAACTATATTGCATTATGTAACTATACAAAAATTTCCATTAAAAATATTCCATAAGTATGCCATGGTATTCTAAACCATCCATGTCCAATATGGTTTTTGTTCTTCCACAACCAGGTCCATGAAATTGTTAATTATATAAGGAAACCATTTCATTTAAACAAGAAATTTTAATTCTTCATTTATTACCATGTGATTGTAAAACTTTGATAGTTTTACAGATGTACAATATCGTTCAAACTAATATGATCACACTATACTGTATGAAGGCAGCTATCTCATTTAAATATACTGATAGTTGTTTTACCAAAACTAAGGTATGTTATGAAATAAATAAAGTGAACTATGCCTAAACGCTCCCAAAGAAGTAGATAAAAATAAAGATATATATCTGTCTTATTGTTCTATATATCGAAATTTATATTGAGGGTATTTATAAGACAATTGAACTATCCTACTGTTGTTATAACATTTGCATCAGCAATTACACAAGCCTGCATTTTTTCGGTTTTTACATGTTTTTCAAGTTTTGATGATGAATTCCTAGGTATGTTTGTGCGCTGAATCCTAAAATGATCTTAGTTTCTTTCTATCACGTCAGAATTTCTTTGCAAATCGCAATCTGCCATGTAGTATATAATGAAAAATATCACAAATATGAAACTTAATGACAGAATGAACTAGGATTGTTTTGTTAAAACGTATTTTTTGTGGCATATAATAGATATAATGTACCAGAATATTAAGATATAGAAATATAGAAAATGCTAACTCACGATTTCAGTTGTTGTGTCAACGTCACTCTGAACCAACCAAATTTGTTATATATCAAAAATCACAAATATAAGACGTACTGACAGATTTAAATATATTAAATGCTGCCATCTGTCAGTTTATGGTGAAAACGAATCGTTTTTATAAAAACTAGCATATGGCAGCACTTTTTTCATTAAAAGTGTTGTACATCTCAACTATCCATGTTGGAGCAATTATTGGTACATATCCTCCACAATCAAAAGTATTTGTGTTAGCAGATTACTCTAAAAAGCAAACATACAGTGCTCAAAATTGCGTCAAGAGGCTATTAAAAGTCTGCAGATTTCTTTTGTTACATTTATGGTGAGTTATGATGTTAAGGCGAAAAAAACACATAACATTATTTGTGCGGCAAGTGTATCTTGTGTATTTTGGTGTAAAACTAGGAGATCAAGGCAAAACTGGGCACCCCTCTATGTTTGCTTTACATATGTTGAAGGAATGATATGGTGGTCAAAGGTCGAACAACATGCTTTCAGATTTGGTATTCCAATGGTCTGGCAAGAGCCCAAATCCATAGTGATGATTGTTAGTTTTGTTCAAACAGTGTTCAGGTTTCAATGTAAAGAATAAAAAGAACATCGTCTATCCAAATATGCTATCAGCTTTACATCCTGTCCCTCATGGTCCAGACGCACCAGTGTTTATGCAACCAGAACGTTTGCCTGAAGTTGATGGTTCAGAAATCAATCATTTGAAAACTGAAGATATTAAAGAGGGGTACATAATGGGCAATTATACACCACAACCATTTACACAAAATTTTATCAGAACAATTTGATTCATATATAATCTGACCAAAATAGTCTTCAGAATTTCTTGAGACATGGCTTATACATAAGAATATGCTTGCATCTGGCACTTTGTTTTCCTGGTTCAGGTACAGAGAAAAAGATTTTTATACTTTTTTGAATAAGAAGACTTAGTATTTTGTAATGATGTTTATAGATTGTTTAAGGTATTTAAAGCTGTATAAAAGCACTGATTGGAGACTATTCATTTATTTGTCAAAATAAAGCCTTAAATTTATCCTGTTTCACAATGGAAACATATATACATCAATACCCATAGGGCATTCTGTACACTTAAAAGGATGGTACGACAATTTAAAATTTGTTTTCCAGAAAATTAAGTACAACAATGATAAGTGGATCATGTGTGATGTCAGAGTATTTTTGATGATCCTTGGATAGCAAGGTGGATACACAAAAATTTCCATGTTTTATTAAGTGAGTGGGATAGCAGAGACAGGGAAAATCATTGGAAACAGAAAGTTTGACCACAACGAGCTTCATTGGAACCTAGAGTAAAAATATGCACAAAAAAGTCTCATTGAGTTGACATAAGTTCTCCTTCCACCTCCACATACTAAATTAGGATTGAAGGAAAATTTTGTGAAAGCTTTACCAAAATATGGTAAACGTTTCCAGTACGTTTGTGGCAAATTTCCAGTTTTGTCAACTGCAAAACTAAAAGAGATTGTCTTTATGGTTCCAAACATTAGCAAACTTTGCAAAGATAGAAATTTAAAAAAAGTTGCTGAAAAAGAAGCCTGGGTCACCTTTAACGATGTAGTAACCAAGTTTCTGGGAAACAAGAAGGATCCAAATTTCAAGTCTATCATTGAGACTATGGTGCAGAAGTTCCAAAATTTAGGCTGTTCCATGCGTTTGAAGATTCGTTTCCTACATCTACATTTAAACTACTTTCCTGAAAATCTGAAGGCTTTTATTGAAGAGATGGGGGAAAGAATTCACCTGGACATCAAAGAAATGGAAAAGCGTTACCAAAAGAGATGGAATACTACAATGATGACGGACTATTGCTGGATGTTGCACCAAGATAATACCAGATGAGCACATGCACAGAAAAGCCTGAAACAGAGCATGGCCGGTATAAAAAGCTGTCGACACAACAACTAAAATCATAATTCTTGATTTCTATATTTCTATCTTTCTATATTCTATTATATTAAGTTTATTATAAGCTGCATAATAATACATTATATTTGAAACAAAACTATTAAACTCAGTCATTAAGTTTCATATTTATAAATTTTTTTGACATATGCTACATTTGTCAAATTGCAATTTTTAAAACATTATGACGTGATGGAAAGAAAATAAGGTCATTTTTGGATTCAGCGCACAAACATACACAGGAATCAATCATCAAAATTTACAAAACAGAACCATCGCAAGATTGTGTTATTGCCTACAAACAAAAGCCATACTAAATACTCTCATAAACTAACCTTAAATGAAACTATTCTATCGCTTAGCCATTCACAGATAATTACCCTTCAAAGATAGATAATTAAACTTAGGTAGCAGAACAAATTACCTTTAAGAGAGTATTCTACATGGATTATGTTTAGCTAGTTGCCTTGAAATGGCATATCTTAACTCTTAAATAGTTTGGCAAAAAATTCTATAACTTGATGCTAAACCTAAAGTATTGACTAATGAAACATTGGATATCCACAAAATTTATGATGAAGTTATTAGTTGTAATTTAATGGGATTCGAGATAATTGTTGATAGACAATTTGACTTAGAAAGTATAAGGTTCCGCTGGATTAAACCACAAAAGGGTTGAATTTTGGGTAATAGAAGTTAGTTCAAGAAATTCAAATTCAGCTGCATGGTCTAAATAGCAAACCTTATCCATCTGAAAACAAATTAATGAAAATGAAGTGATTGCTGAAACTAGCATAAGTACAATGACAATAAAACAAGGAGAGACCTTTGGAAAGATTGATAAGTAGTGCGACTCTGCATTGTAAGAGAAACCTAGCTAGAGTCCCTGGATTGGCACTAGTGCAACTCTACTGATAAATTCGATATTTCTATAGAAACTTATTATTTTTCATTTATGTTTTTAATTTGAGGGACAACGATTGTCATATTGCCTTCATGTTGCATCAGTGCTAGAAGCTCCTATGTAACCTTCCACCAGATTGAACTCATCTATAAATGCTATCCGCAAATATGCAATAGGGTGCTCACTACAGGGGGACCACTTATTCAACCTAGAACGACAAGTATACTTTAAGCCATGTCTGGTTCCAACTTCCAACCCATTTCATCTGTAAAGACCTCTAGGGATTTAGGTCAAAGTACAATGGCAAGCCCATAAGTCTTGAATGAGTAACCTGCTCTCTTCACTTTGAGCATGCCGTCTGAACCAGGTGATGCTCCAACGGAGAAAAAATTTGCTGCATGTCTGATGATGTAGTCAGCACAACATGGGAGGTTGACTAATCTATCCTATGAGCAGCTCCACCACATCATGGAGTGGCTACTTAGAGGGTACCGCCTCTATAATGGAGATACCTTAGAGAACTTTATGAGTAAAGCATTTTTTTAAACAAGGGACCAAGCTCAGTGTTACAATCTTTACATGTCCTACCTAGACGCCAGCACTAATGGCCTCATGAGACATCTCAAGTCCCAGAAGGGCATGCTGGAATACCTAGTTACATATGCACATCCCTCAATCCACCAGCTACTAAGAGTGATGGAACACCACAGCATAGAAATTGGTGACGTCATGCAATATGCTAGGACTAATAGAATGCTAACCACATTATGCTGAAGTGCATAAATCAAAATGTTCACTGTGGTCAGAGGAGCAATTGTAAAATTTCATGCTCGCATTACTGACATACATAACTGCATGGATCAATTGGTGCCTCATCTGAACCAGGAGCTCCCAAGGGTTCTGGGGAAATTTTAAACTATTGAGGCCTTACTTTAGAATGGATCAAAGATGTCACCATGCTGGGGGGTAATACTGAGCACTTTATACAGGAGGTGACTAACTGGGTGTCAGGAATCAACACCACTGGAGCACGCATAAGGGACTGTATCACACTCTTGAAGTGGCTTGTCATTGACTACTCAAATTTGGTAGCTGTTGACCTTATACAACTCTATGGAGAGTGGAGTAACCACAGAGCAGCCAAAAATTAGAGCAACTAATTCCTTGAATCTGCTGATTTTGGACAACTATTAGACCAGCTGGATAGAGTTGAGGCATTCAGTAGCGCCGACTGAGCCTGGCCCTTACTCCTTCAATTTGTTGAATTGGTAGAATATGCCAACCTTATACCAAAACAGATACTTTGCTACAATCTAAGGAAGAGTTACTCTGGGAATGAAAGTCCTCATGAACCGACTTGACAATTTGTCCAGTCACATCCACACCATTGGCCACCATAATTCCTGACTGAATAAAACCCTTGACGACATAGGTGAACATCTGCAGAGACTTGAGCGAAAACTAGAAGCCAAAATTAGATGTCATTGGGGTTTGCAATGTGAGATTAATGAATTAAAATGGACACCAAAGAAGGACGTTGTCAGTGCAATCAGAGAAAGGCAAAAGCAATTGTCAAAGAACTCTTAATTAACTGGTATGGCGAAGAAAGCTGGGTAATGGACAGCGATGGTTCTGAAGAAGATTATTACGCCTCTTCTAGAGAGATGCCTTCAGTAGTCGAAATAATACTGACTGAGGAACCTGCTACCTCCCAGAAGACTGTGGCGGACTCATATTTTGCCCCTGGCCCATATAAACTCCTCATAATGAGGCAAAGTTCAACAGGCAGAGGCAACCCAGTTAATATCTAGATCACGCAGTCTGGAGCAAGAAGGTATCTTTTGCATTAATAAGACGCCTCATTCAATTGAGATAGAAACATGCACAGATTTTTAAGTGCTTTGAATTCACTATCAAAGGAACTTTGGAACATCATAAAACAAAGTTATTGACCTCCACTTTAGATATTGAGAGCTCTGACAAGGTCACTTGCTACTTGAGGGTCAACTCAATTAACTATCAGGAAGTCAAGGACAAGGTGCTAATACTATTCATAGGTGTAAAAATGTACTAGTGAAAGGCCAAAATATTGACAATTGTCTAGCAGAACAAATTACTGCTGGAGTTCACCAATTAATTCACTTTGGAAGCATACGTCTTAGTAGGGGCAGGAATATTGACTGAGTTTGATGTTGGGATTGTGATGATTTTGCAGTGAAAAGACTGTGTGCTATTCAGCGCGATAGCCCCAGTTTAACAAGGTGACGTACCCCTGCTTAATATTGTCAGCTACCTGTGGTAACTAGCTGCGACGTTCAGACCTTTCAAATTGGAAATGAAGCTGCCAATGTTCCTCATTGGGCCTCCTTCCTCGAGCATCCTGCCAAGGGCAGCCTATAATCCTCCACTAGACCTCAAGCGGAAACTTTTTTGACACTCAGAGATGAGAACCTCTGGAGTAACGTGCCATAAATGCAGGTAACGAGGACACTTTGCAGTACACTGCCCCACCAAGCGGCAAGTCCACGTTGTACAGATGAACCATATGATCAGGAAAAAGATTTGTGGATAAGAGATGGGACAATCTACCTCCACCACTTCAACTTCAATTGTCCCAACTGAAACCAATGAGCTGCTCTACATGAAACCGGGCAATCCCACCAATGAGATGTTGTATCAGCAAGCCTCTGATGATGTAAATGTACTGACCTGTTTGCAGGCTAAGCAAGCGGCAGCAGAGGAGGATTAATGGGAGATTCAGAAGCTATACTTTTGCCAGATACTGGAGCGAAAGTCTTTAGAAAAACCCCAACCCTCATAAAATGTGCCATCGCTTGAAAGAGTTAATGTTGCTATTATCATGGAAAAAATCACCAAGAAATGCCCTCATATAAGAGCTGACATCATGCGCCTCCTTGACAAAAAGAACTTTTGTGATATACACATATTAAACGAAAAGGTTCTTCTTATTTTGAGTATACCTATTGAGATTTTTGTGACAAAGACCAAAATTCACACATTATCATAGACACCAGCGCATCCATTAACATAATATTAAAGATTAGTGGGCAAACTATCATTGAAGCCTGATGATGAACACCAGGTGATATAAGGATCGGGTGGGTTGGAATGCACTATTTCAGTAGGGGCATACATCTTGCTGCCTCTTCAATTTGGAATACTCGCTGTATCTGCACCATAAATCGTGTTACCCAACTACGACTATAACATGCTGATTGGAGCAGCAATCACGCGCCACTTTGGCAAAGTAGTCAAAATGGCTGAGGAAATGTTAGAGAATTCAGACAACAGATCCTGGTCTATTTTACTTTAAGTGGCATGCCAAAGGATCCAGCCCACACTGGCCACATAAACCTTAAATAACAGGATGTGGTAGTCCCTGTCCACTACCAGTGACTGAAAAAGAGGACTTTGTTTCTCCAACCAAATACATGAGTATAAGGGGCTACCTCTACAGTTTGCGAGCACCATAACAGTACCCTCTGGCCACCAAGTCATTATGGTGATTGAGCTCGAAGTGGATATACCAGAGGGACTATAAAGAAAGACTTTGAACCTTATCAACAACCCTGACTTGAACCCCACGTGGCCCAGGGTATGATACAAACTGGGTATGGAGAAAAATAAGTGTTGCTGGTAAACTTTCAGAATGAGCCGCTGATGGTCCAAAGGTACTAGGTGGTAGTATACCTATACTTAACCCTTTTTATTTGATCCGCAGCTTACAAAAATTTGGATTTCTAGAAGAGTTTGGGCTCTGCAATGATACTTTGTCCAGCGTAAGGGCTGTGGTACCAAGAGAAACATTTATGGGACTATTAGAGGAGGGAAAGGATCATGCATTGGTACTATCTCAAAAAGTATCAAGAGATTTTTGTCACCAATGACCATGATTTGGGATGCACTAGTAGTGTCATTCACTTTTTGGATACAGGGGATCACGCCTCATCCAATACCATCCAATCCGCCATTCCCAAGCCACAGATAAAGTAGTTTCTGATAAGATCAGGAAGCTACTTAAGCAAGGGATGCTTAAGCCATCCAAAAGTCCCTGGGCTTTGCCAGTGTTGATCATTAAGAAGAAGGATGGGACCAACTGAGTGGTTATCAACTACTGAAAACTTTATAACATCACTAAAAAAGAATCGTACCCGCTGCTAAGGGTTGACAACACATTGGGCCATTTGGGCGGCACCGTTAACTTTCAGCCATGGGCCTAATCTTGGTGTTGGGATTCACCATAGGTTAGGTGAAGCCTCAACTTATGGTTTCCAATTTGCTAATTATCGCCATCTATTTTGTCTTACCTTATCATTTTTCTAACTATTAATCAATACTTTCTTGAGCCTAAATACTAAAAACATAATTTATTTAACCATTGATTGATGCTTTTTCAGGCCTAATGTCCAAAAACATTTATTATTATTGTTATAGATTGACTGATGTTTTATCAGGCCTATGGCCCAAATAATTTAATAATACTCTAATTTTTGCACTGAGCAATTTCCCATAATTCCGCCGAGTTCATGACCCAATGAATTACGGATAAATCGCCCCATAGTGCTCCACTGGCCATAAGATATGGAAGGATTCCCAAATCAACCTAATATTATCTTGATACTAAGCCTGAGGTTGCATTTAACGTTTAATTCTCCTATTCACCCCATTGACAACCTTATGCCACCTATTCTACCTTACTATCTGATGGCTCCATAATGGCAAATTATGAGAACTACTTAGCTGTGTTAATATTATTGCTCTCAGTCCAGCCTTCAATAATGAGTCCTTAACTCCAACTCTGAACCTGGACTGCACCATCATCTCCTACATCTAGAATCTCCTTTCACTTTACACGTGGTATTCTCCTATCACTCATCACATTCCTTATCCCTAATGATACTTTAAACAGTAACATCTTTTTATTTAATATAGAATACACTGAATTATTATCTTTTTGTTTAAGTGCACTTTTTGTTTCTTTGCATAGTCCTAACAATAGCGTTATAAGTTGCAACCCAGAATAGTTCCATATAACCAGACCCAACTAAAGCAAAAGTGCTTAGGCATCGCCTCTCAAATTCCATTATGCTTTCAAGTGCCATCAAAAAGGACATTAGAATCTTCAAATCAACTTTATCCCAACCTGAGTTGCCCAACTCAGGCATCTCCAAGTGTTGAGAATTTGATATGACTGGACAATAAGCCATATATCCGGTGGATCATATTTAATGAGTTGAGGTAAGCCTTGAGATTTGAGAAGTAGATTATGTCGATGTGAAGTGAATAAATCAAAGTACTAATAATTTGGCAAATTGAGGGAATTTCACCAAAGCCTCGATGATGGGATGAAACCCCAAATTGTAGCAAATGGAGAGTTACTAAGTGAAAGGGTTGGAACTGACTAAGAATACTAAGGATTAAGAGTTGAGTGTGAGAATGAGAGTGGGAGGTCTTTTAGAATAAAGAGAGTAGGAAAGGGTGAATGGAAGTAGCAAATAGTTTATATATTAAATATTTTGGAATTGTCAGGGTGATAACTCCTTATTATTACTTTATTATTATTATTACTTATTAATTTTCATTTCAGCACCAACAAAACTCATTAAAACTTTTCTTTACGCTCAATTTCACTTTCAAGTGAATTTTATAAGAAAAAATTTCATTTTACACTCGCCATCTGGCCATGCCCTTTACCTATTAATATCTGTGGATCAGCCGCCTGCTGCTCCAATGTGGGGTAGTGGTGCTCCACCACCTAGCGTTTCCTGCCCTGCGGGCAAATGCATTTGCACAGGGTCAAATAGCCCACCATCTTCTTCTGGCCATTTTGTCCCCCCATGGGACTTAGTGCTCCACCTGGGCGCATCCACCCTTCTTGCCCCCATCCTCTCGCTCTCCCTCATTCCACAATCCAATTTTGCCTCTGAGCTGACTACAGGCGTTTATTCCCATATGCTGACAAAGCAATTATTGAATTTGACACTGCTGCATTTGCGTTGGACATTTACCTTTGCAGACTAAAGATAAGAATGCTGTAGGTCAAGTTCTGCCAAAAAAGGGAAATGTCAGCCATTTGCAATATTCTGATGTCACTAAGAGCTCATTTGTTAATATTAATAATGAAAATGTTGAGAAAATCGGCCAAAAGTCCCTGACTGATTCTCGGTGGAACCCTGTTAATTGAGTAAACACCAGTTCAAAACCTGTACGGGCACTAGTACTAAAATTGTCTAGTTGGATTACTCTGACCTCACCACAGACATCAGGTGAATTATCAGAAGGCACTCCCCTGACCCCAAAGCAGTCCTCCAATGCACCTGTGCGGGGACCCCCCTTTTATAGGCTTGGCGGGGGTCCCCCAAGGTGCAATAAATTTCTCAGGTGGTGATTGGCTTAAATTTATAAAAACATTATCTCATGGTTACATTTGGGCCAATCAGGATTCCGCTTCCTTCATTCTGCTGCCCTGATGCAAGTTCCCAAACTATGATACATTGTTCCTGGTATTTCCTAATTTGGACTTGTTCAGGATATTCCAAACATATTCCCAAATTCCCCCTCGACCTTCCAAATTACTTTAAATACTAGATAGTCAGAGGTCAAGGATCATCATTTTCTCTTTATTGCGCACATTAAAAATCCTAAAAATACCCATTCTTACTAGCACATTTTTATTTTAGATTTTTATTTTTATTAAGATTTTTGTGGAAACCAGCTGGTGAAAGCATAAGTGAGCACAATTGAGCTGGTTTCCCACAATTTGCACCAGCTGGCATTAATAATTTTTGTCCGTTTAGAGCTATTTTGATATTGGCTTCCAGAAAGAGGAGAATGCTGCAGCAGCGGCTTCTACTCCCCTTGTTTATAAAACTCCCATACCAACTACACAGACTCGCCTCCATATAGACACCACAATGGTGGTTTCCTTTGCGCCCCTCCCTTCCCACCTCCCACCTCAGGTTTTATATTATCAGTTGATGGCGGGGCTTCTGGCTTATGGGACTCAGCCCAACCTCATCTTCACTGTTCCCTCTGGTGCAGAGCGCCTTGCTGCCCCTCGCACCACTGCTACCATAATACCACACCACCCTGCCATAGCCCAACAAATCCCCCCATGCTTATATTGCAGCGGCGCCTGAGCACTTTTTTTGAGCTCATGTGGATAATGTTCACTAGATTTGTCCCCTCTGTTTTGGGTTTGACCATTCCAAAAAATCCTGACCCTGAGCCACTTCCTCTGATGTAGCTTTGGCTCCCTATTCAGCAGATTTTGAATGGGGCGTTTTGTTGCCCCCTCCCACTCAACGTTCTCGTTTGATGGGCCAGAGTGGGAAATCAGCCCCCAACAAAAAACCACCCACATTAACCCCAACAATTCTACCCCCGCCAATCAGGGTCAGGCTTGGACCACCATTTGCACTTAAGCGGCCCATTTGACTATTACCAACTCAAAACTTCATCCACTATTATTGTGAACCAATATCCATGGGACCTATTGGCGGAGGTTGACAAATCATGTAAAGCTATCATTAGTTAGGAATCCGGTGAACCTCTCAGCCAGTTCAATTATGGCTGGGTCAAATTTTTCAATTTTGATTTTGACAAAACCCCATCCCCCAAACATCTCGCTCCTAAACCCAACGCCACCCCCTACCAAAGTGATCACCAGCTCGCCTTAGCAGCGGCGGCCTCTCCCCATTGCCCAAACCTATGTAAAGCAGTGGCCCAATAAGTGGCTCAATACTAACTAGGGCTGACCACACTCTACTACCCCCATGATTTCCCCAAAGCAGCCCAAAGCAAAATAAATAAATTATTTGATGATGCCAAAGCTGCTGTCATGCATGACACTAAACTATACGATTTTGACCCATCTACTAAAATCACCCACCAAAGTATATATGATTTTTCCCAACTCCTTGATGCCCGAATTCAAGCTGAAAATCACATAGCGGAATTTTTTTAAGCTGTCTACCAAGTTAAACTTGATGATGAGGATGAGAACTCATTTTACACTGACATCCACCCACACTACGCTGATGCCCAACGCCCTGGATCTCTGCTCTAGTCCGTTTCTACAATTATAATGATATTGTTGTGGCGAATATATCTTCAAAATAGTTGCCCAACCCCCCTCACCCTCTACTATGGTGGTTTAGCAGTTTCCGCTCCCCAGCTGGTTGGAGGTGTTTTTGGTCTTATCATTCCGTTTGTTTGTTTGTTTGTTTGGTTCTTTTACTCTTTGAGTATTGGTAACGTCCATCCCCTGTTCGGCATACCTTGAATAAATTTTAAAATTTATTATTATTGTTTATTAAGGTTGATGATCTTCATATAATCTGTCCGTTGCACAGTGGGACTGAAACTGTGCAATCAGTTAGCGGAATTCACCCACTAGCGCCATAAGGTAACATTGGTGCTCACTACAAAAGGCCCATTGATTAACAAATTAAAATTTTCATATTCAATAAGCCATGGTGCAACTGGCTCACCTTGATGAGGTACTACCCCAGTTTATTGATTTATCTCAATACATGGAACTAAAAATTCCCTTGGATACACTACTCCAGGCTCAAAAAATGCTTTTTTAAGAGAATAAGGGTATAACTATCAGCTTGACAAGGCCTTCCACCAACTGCACCTGGTTGGCTGACAATACATCCATCTTGCAGACCACTTGGGCGACACTAAAGAGCAGTTATACTGTGCAGAGCATAAATGGAATAGTAGTTCTGGAGAGGAAGGGGTCTGAATTGACAAGCTGCCATATTTAATTGCAATGGAAACATACCCAGATATTTTAAGTGGTTCAAATTGGAATTTGAAGGGGATTGAGATTGGTGGAAGACCAAACTGTTGTTATCCGCTCTGGATGTGAGAGCGCCGCCATGTCACATGTAGTCTAAGAGTAGTACCATAATGTATCAAGATGTGAAGGAGAACGTGATTTACCCGTTCAGGGGTGTGGTGAAAATGGCACAGCGCAAGGCAGAGTTTTGACAATAAATCTCTAAAGAACAAGTCCTTAGTAGGGCTTACGGAGCAGTTCATGGCTGAGGCTCATGTGATGGTCGGAGCAAATATCTTAATTAATGGTGAGGTGGGCATAGCAATGATGGCGGCTGTAGAGCCATATTGAGAACTGTATATTGGTATGGCCCACTTTTATTAAGACGACGCAGAGCTATCAAAAATTGTCAATTATTTACGCCGTCTTTCTGTCACTTTTAGTTCTCTCAATGTGGAATGGAAAGCCCCTGAAACTGATACCGAATTCCCGGCAGGAATAGACACCAACAATTTTGGTTATAATCCGTTGTTAATCCTCATCCACTTAAATCTCTGGTGGGTCCTTTCCATCCCCATTGTTCTCAGCCAGCTCGTCCTTTACCATATTACAATTATCAACTAATTTTCAACCTGGACCTTTGGGCGTGATACAGAGATAGGAGAAGTTTACAAATTCTTGTTTCTTGTGTAGCCAAAGAGGCCATTATGTGGCTAGCTGTCCGGGCAAACTGAATGCTCATGCAGTAACGGCTGTCCTAAACAACAGGGAAAAGGTTGAGCGGAGTAGAAATGGGATGCTCTACTTCCACTAATCCAATTTTTTTGCTCTTATGATACCCACAAGTCGCTTTGTGTTGGTCCTGGTACTCACACTGACAATTTGTTTTATAAACAAATCCCCACACAATATCCTGGACTCAAACCAATAGAGAGACCCAAATAATGCAGACTCAGAGTTCCACCAAGAGATGCAAAAACCAAACGCCTGGGAAATCCTTGAGCCGAATGGTACAGTCAAAGTCAGACCCTCAACAAATGCCACAAACCTAGAGGGGTTGAATATTGCGATTCCAGTAGAAAAAATGTCCCAGGAGTATCCTCATGTTGGCGTAGGTAATATCACTTTTCTGGATAAACAAAAGCCCTTGGATGTTCATTTAATAAACGTCAACAGTTCCTCTTATTCAGAGTGTACATACTGTGATATTTACATACAAAATACCAAAATCTGGGCGATAATAGATACTGGCGCTCCCTTCAATATAATATCCACCAAGCTCATGACTAAGCTTCCGCTGAAGCCTGATGTGGAACACCAAGTAGTGTATGGGACTATGGGGGCACAGAGCACTGTGTCAGAGGGCGCTTACAGCACTGCCTCTGAGGCTTAGTTTGGTCAGTGCATCTTCTCCAGTGGTGGTTCTGCCTAATAGAACTATGACATGTTGATTGGGGCCACGTTCATGTGGCAATTTGGGCAGTGATTGATATGGCGGAGGGAACATTTAATATTCTGGGAAAACGTTTCCCATCTATTTTACCTCCAACGAAGTCCTAAAGGACCCAATCTGTTCCAGTCAAATTAATATCACGTATAGGGATGATGTGATTCCTGTTTGATATTGGTGGATGAAGAGGAGGACCCAAGTTCTTTCTAATCAGATTTACAAGTACTACGGTATTCCTCTATGGGCTGTGAGTGCTTTAAGCATACCTTCTGGGCATCAGGTCATAATAAGGATGGAGCTCGAAATAGACATCCCTGAAGGGCTATATTGGATATTATGTGGCCATACCAGCAATCATAACTAGAGCCCTTTGCTGCTCCTGGGCTTCTGTTACCAGGGCAGGGGGAAGTGAAGGTTTTTCTAGCGCACTTGCAGAAGGAGTCTATGAAGGTTCAATGGCTTTAAGTGGTGGCTTATCTGCATCTGATCACTATTGATGAGATCCACCATATACATGACTTTGGTTCTTGGGAGGACCTCAGGCTACCTGTACAAACCTCATCCAGCATAATGACTGTGGTTCCACATGAGGCTCTAAATGTCCTGTTGGAGGACCAGAAGGATAGGGTGATGGATATTATTGAAAAATACCAAGGCATTTTTTCATCTGACGACCACAATTTTGGATGTGCACCCAGAATTGTGCATTGGTTGGACACAGGAGATCACCCTCCCATTTGATCATGGCCTATTCGTCGCTCAAAGGCTGTGGAAGAAGTTGTATCCAAGAAGATAGTAAATAAGTTGAGCATGGAATGGCAGAGCTGTCAAAGAGTCCCTGGGCGTCACTGGTGCTAATTGTCAAGAAAAAGGATGGCATCAACTAAGTAGTAATTGACTACCAGAAGCTTAACAGCATCACAAAAAAGATTTGTACCCTCTTCTGTGAATTGACAATGCTTTAGATCGGCTGGGCAGAACCCAACTATTTTTCCTCTATTGACTAGATATTAGGGTACTGGCAAGGCGAGTTGCCAGTGGTGGAACAGGATTAGTGCGCCATGATCAACTCAAAGGGGTTGTTCAGCCTACACGTATGCCACTGGGTTGTAAAAACCCAGATACGTTCCAGCGGGCCATGGACACTATCTTAGGTGATCTGAAGATGTCCTGCATTTTAGTCTACATTGATGATAATAATGTGTTCTCACGGACATTCATATAAAAATCTTGATAACCTGGAACAAGTGTTCTACCAACTCTCTGAAGCCAACATAAAATTAAGCCTCAAAAGTGCGACTTTTTTAAGGAGCAACTGAAATATATCAGTTTTTGGTAGACTCAAAAGGGCTTAGTTCTCAGCAAGCGAAAGTGGAAGCTATATGCAAGATGACTCAGCCAGGTAATAAGCGGGATATACAGGTGTTTTGGGGGTGTTGGATACTACTGGCAGTTCATTTCTAACTTCATCTGTATTGGCGTCGCTCTATGAGTAATTAAAGGAAAAAGTACCTTTGACTGGACTGACCATTGTCAAAACGCTTTTGATTTCTTATGAACCGCGTTGGCTAGCGCACCTGTAATGCAATACCCTAATTTTGAGAAGGAATTTATTGTGCAAACGGACGCTTCTCTTTCCGCAATAGGGGTGGTGTTATACCAAAAAGATGATGATGGTGTGGAGCGTCCCATCACATATTGTAGCCAAAAGTTTATGTGCCCTGAACGGAATTACACCATGATGGAGCGAAAGTGTTAGGCGGTAATGTATGCATATAAACTTTTTGGGTCTACCTCCAAGGGGTGAATTGAAAGTGGTAATGGATCATGCCTCCTTGCATTGGCTGCAGAATCTTTGGGAACCTGAAGGGCGGCTTGCGCAATGGGCCTTGAAGCTCCAAGCATATGACTTTGAGATAGTGCACCAGTCAGGGGCGAAACATCAAAATGCAGACTGTCTCTTATGGTTACCAACGGTTGCCATTATGGTGGATTTGGCCGACATCATGTATGAGAAGATGATTGTGGGCAAATATCATGATGAGCTGCCACAGGCGAACAAAGTGCTAGATGGGCTTAGACGATATACCTTCTTACGCAATGGAGAACTATATAAGAGAATTGGAGAGCTGAAGATGAGTTTCCCAAAGCCCTCCGCTATACCAGCAATTATTGTGGATGCCCATAAGGCGGTAGGTAATGGAGGGTTGTTAAAAACGTTGTTCTTGCGACCCCGCTACTATTGGGAGAGCATGCATTACAATGTATTTGAGACGGTTGCTTGTTGTCACCAGTGCCAAGTGGAAAAACATTTCCGCAAGAAGACCACCTACAGCTGGTTAAGCTTTGTTTTGCATGGCATACTGTTCCCCTTGATGTAGTGGGGTCTCTACTGACTGGCGCAAACCTCTCTAAGTATATATTAGTAGTAATTGATCATTTGCCAAGATGAGTGAAAGCAAAAGCAATAAATGATTTAGGGGCTTTCAACACCGCAAAGTTTATCATGGAGTGTGTCATACAGCGACATGGCTGTCCACAATTTATCCTCAATGAAAACGGAACCAATTTCAAGTCGCATGTCCTACCCAAGTTGAATGAACTAATGGCAATCCGTGGGGTCTTAACTACACCCTACCACCCTGAATCTAATGGAATGGTGGAACGGGTTAATGGAACATTGGTATACATTCTCTGCAAGCTTATAAGGGATCGCCCCTTTGAATGGAGTACCATCCTATTCACCACCATCTTTGCTTATAATTCAGCTACCACTCATTGACAGGCATGAGTCCTTTCCAGTTGATCTATGGTAGACATACAGCTTTGCCCGCTTTGCTTTACTCCTGCGTGGAGGATACTGGCTGAGTGGAACTTCAGCTTTATTGACCAACTTAATGGACATGCTGATAAAACTACAAATAGAAGCTTCTTATACCAAGTTAGCTAAGAGGATTTGTGATCAGGCGGCTGACCAAAGTAGATGTAGCAGACTCCCATAGTTCTCTGTAGGAGATCATGTCTTGTTACATGACCAACATGAATTTGGAAGGAAGAACAAGCTCGCTAACATTTGGACATGGCTTTTTGTAATTGAGAAGACTGGTATTGATGCCTACACCATTAAGGAACCTGCGGGTGGAAGATTATCAACCGAGTTCACCCAAAGTTCCTTCAGGCATACAAGCAATATGAGCTTATCATCCAGTCAAGGGGGGTAATGTCAAGAAATCATTATGACTTTCTAATAAGCCATATATCTGGCAGAATGTATTTTACTAATTGAGGTGAGCCTCTAGAGTTTAGCAGTAGATTATATTGATGTGAAGCAAATCAATTAAAGTACTAATAGTTAAACAGTTTGAGGGAATCCTGTCAAAGCCTTGATGATGTGATGAAACCTTAAATTGTAGCGAATAGAGAGTTACTAAGCGAAAGAGTTGGAACTGAATAACAATAACAAGGATTAAGAGTTGAGAGTGAGAATGAGAGAGGGAGGTCTTTCAAGAAGAAAGAGAGTAGGAAAGGGTGAACGGAAGTAGCCCATTAGGTTAAATATTAGATAAATTAGTATTGTATGGGGCAATAGCTCCTTATTTAGTACTTTATTATTATTATTTTATCAAGGATCAGCGATCTTCATATTGTCCATCCTTTGCTCAGTGGGACTGAACCTGTGCAATCAGTTAGCGGAATTCACCCAATACTTCCAAAAGTTATTACCAAGTGCCCAAATAAATTATATCTAACTTTCAATTATTATAAAGCTGAGATCTGGTGCTCACTACAGAATTACTCTGAGTTGCCACAGTGAGTACGTCAATCACCCCTAGGACAAAATCATTATTCACTTAAGAAATCTAAACAGGATGAATCAGGATAAAAAGTAGCACTACTCTGCGGATATGAGCTGGAAACTAATAATGGCAGTCCAACTAAGCTCTCACCTACCTGAATGCCACAAATGCTATGAACAGTTTGAGACATGGACTAATTAAAAAGATGTTGACAGCAATGAAAAAAGTGGGATGTGAAATTGAATGGATATTGAATGTGCAAAATCATGAAAAAAGGCTTGATATAATCAAAGATTATTCCAAAGATGCCTCCAAACTAATTTCAAATGTTGACTATAAACTCAACGATAACAAAGTGGCAGAGGAAGGGTTAAATATGATTTATAATGCCTTGAATCATGATACTTTTATTCCATTGCTGTAGAAACTCTTGAGAGAGTGCTTCCAAATTTAACCATATATCTCAAAAAATTTGGGATAAGTTACTAGAACTTGGGCTTGTCATAGCTAAACCAAAAACCTCACGGACCTCTCTAAATTTACCTTGATAAAGTTCAAGAAGAATTTGGGCTAGCTGAAAGGTGACAATTTGGATGCTACCAAAGCCAAAGTCCAAAAAATTACAAGTTTAATTTTTTGCAATCTGGAGTCTCTCAACAAGCCAAATGGAGCAGCTGATAAAATGACTGCCTCACCATTTTGTTCCCTAGGGCTGAGGCTCAATGGTGCTCAAACGGCACAAGAGAACCAAATGCTTCTCCATTAAATTTTTTTCTTTAAAAAAGGCTCACAGCAACTTTCTTTCACTTTGATAACTCAATTGAAGCCAAATTTAGATTTTAAAAAAACACAAAAAATGACTTCTCAATAGAGCTAAAACTTACCAATGTTGATGAAATTGATGCCTGATGACCCAGCTTGGAGTGATGGTGTGCTGCCATCTGGCATCTTTCAGCCAACGCCGGTGCACACCCAGGCTGGCTCTGCTAACCCTCCCAACGCTACCGGGCATTATGTCCCCCTTGGGACTTAGCCTACCACCTGCAAGCTCCCAGGCGGTGCTCCAGAGCCCTTTGGTGCTCCCACAGAGCAATTTTCATATCAGCCTCTGGGTTAATATGGGAATCTCTTCCCATACATGAGCGCGACCATCATTGAAATGGCCATGGTGGGTTTTAAACCTGCCAGCTTTATTGACTTCCACCCCTTTAAGGGGTACTTTGATATCAGCTATAATTAATAAGCCAATGCAGCAGCAGCATCTAAGCTGCCAATCATTTATAAAAGATCCCCATTCCCACCATTCAAACCTGGCTCCCAAATGAGGCCACTTTGGTGGTCCAGTTTGCTGGGTTGCCCTCCCATCTCTCCCATGAACGCCTCCACCACAAGCTCACAGAGGGTTTAGCCATTCATGAAACAGACCCCGTTTTGCAGTATGTGGTTCCAAATGGGGCAGATCATCTGGCTAGGCCTCGCGCCTTTTCAACAATCTGCCCATTTCATCGTGATACCCATCTCATGGTTCCACTCCCCCACACCGTAATCAGATCTTCCCCTGATAACCTGTTCTGGGTATGCGTTGAAAAAGGCCACACCATTTGCCCCTTGTGCTTTGAGCTTGACCACTCAAAGCATAAGTGCCCCATGATTTCCGCTTCCACTGCTTCTGCCGCTCATTCCTCAAGCGTCAGACCTGTGTCCATTTAGCCCCAATTTTTTAAATGGGGCTCAATTATCCTACCCCAATCTTGATAAATTTTGCGCTGCTCCAAAAGTGGCAGCCAATCAAAACAAAAATTTAAAGATTTGAATCAAAATTTGACCAAATTATGTAATCCTGAGTCAATGGCTGAACCAGTTTCAGCTGAGCTGCCGTGGTCAGCAGCACATGGACAATCAGCTTCTGCCACTGCCCCAATTCCTGTGGCTTGCCTAGTGCTTGCTGAATCCAATCCATTTGAGGCTCTCGAATGGATTGATGAGGACACACAGCTGTACCACATAAAACCAGATTTTGCTTTGGAGGAAAATTAGTTGACCCTCCCAATTCACGTCCCCACTGAATTCGCCATTGAAACGGTTTTCCTATTTATTAAAAAATCAATAAAATGGCAGTTGAGGCTGCAGCTGCCCCTGTCAACGCCTACTTCGTCAGCAACTTCATGGGGCAATGGAGCCCCTTGTTGAGGGTATTCCTATCCACAATTTTCCCCTAAGATTTTGAGGAAGATACAAAGTATGAATTTAAGGAGCTTGCTTTTGGTGCAAGCCGCGCTTGCATTGACGCAGCAAAAATTTCTTTTTTTGACCCCAAATATCCTGAAACTCACTGGCGCATCAAGTCATTCACTTGTGTGCCTGATCTAATCACTTTCGCTGAGCATTAACTTGCTCAATATGTTGAGGCAATGGATACTGCTGGCCTCATCAACGAAAAAAACCACCAATTATACCTCCTTATGCCTCATGTCGCTGATGCTCCTACCTAATGTTGTCTGCCATGGTCTGCCAGAAAAAAGCAGGCACCAGACAAAAGTTTCCCCAAAAGCACTCTCACCTTCTGATATGGCTTCCTAGGCTGTTAGCTGAGGTGCCATATTAGGAATTTCTTTATTTTCTAATAATCCCTTTGTTTGGCCCATTTGCAAATAAAGATGCGTGGCGGCTCCCCCCTTTGGGTTGGGCACCACTAGTGCTAAAAAAACAAAGGCACACAGCTTCTTAAATGGCCCAAATGAAACATATGCTTTATGATTAATTTTTTTTAAGCTGAGACTATTACTGACCCCAATCATTCACTTGTGTTAGCTGAGCCAAGTGACCTTGAGACCAAATTGCTCTCATTTATGCTATAATTTAATCTAAACATTTTATTCAAATTTATTTTCTTTGTTGACCAGGGGATGGACAATACCAAAGTTTAAAGAGAAAAATAAAAAGACAAAATAAACCTGAACAAAATGATCTGAACCAACCAAAATGGGCAAATGAGACACACAAAACAAAAAAAAACCAACAAGGTGTGACAGTGGAGAACCGCTTATACCACCATGGCAGAAGGGGAGGGGGGATCAGAAGGCTCATCATCGGCATCATTTTTCTCTTCACATAGCAGAGCATGGGCCAAGGCGGAGAGCAAGGGTGTAGGGCCATTAGCAGTATTGAGTTGAGGGTGCTTATGAGCAGTTAGTCATAAAAATTGTCAGTTGTAAAAATACGGCCATATAGAGGCCAAAGAGTTTTCCACTTAAATGTGGACAGAGGGAAGTTTAGAGATCATGGCAATATTGGTGCAGGTGATATTGACTTTGGACTTTTCGCTACAACTGCACGTTTTATATGGCGTCATTAGATTTTTTGTACTTGGTTTATATTATTTTTGACTGCTGGAATGGCAGCGGGGAGATATTGGGAGAAGGGAGTTTATTTGCAAGCAACGGCACCTATTTGTGACAGCTTTGTGGAGGAGATGACAATTTGGCATGGCAACTGATTCAACAGCGAAAAGTGGTCACCATGGAATGGATAGGTGCTCAGCTGAGGGCGTAGAAATTAGGAGGGAACTGAACGTCCCATTTAGAATTAATGTATTGCTTAAATCGGACTGGTAATGGGGAAATAAAATTGGCCAATTCAATAGTTTCAGCAAATAAGCCCCCTGGGTTCTGATTAAACTGGTTTAGGGCCTCAGCATACAACTGATGATTTTCTAGAATGGGGGAAGCTTGGGATTGAAACACTGTCAAAGCCAGTTTATGATAGATGGGAGCATCTGTGGAACTGGCGGGAGAGGTGACTGATTTATTGCTTTAAGCTTTGCAGCAGCAGAAGGCTTTGGGGGAGGGGAAGGGGTAGGATAGTACCCCATACCAAAAAGTGCAGGGTTGGCAGCAGATAAGAAGACAGCAGAGGTGGGATCAATGCTGGTTGAAGCTGCAAGGGATGGGCACTTGCGTTTCAAGTGGTTCAACTCAAAACAGGGTGGACATATAGTCTTCCCGCTCTTGATGTGAGCCCAGAATGGATGATTGGGGAAGAAGGGATGACAACACGGGTGAGGAAATGAAAAGAAATCCTAATAAATTCAGAGTAATCATGGCAAATGCCTGAGGCTCAATAGCTGTGGCCCCATTAGGGGACCACTAATTATAGGATGGGGTTGAAGCCATAGGCTTAGAAATTTCCATCAGTTCCTGATGAAGCACAGTGGGGGGAAGGTGATTGAGAAAACCAGCAAACTGAACCACAAAAGTGGTGTCAACTAGGAGCTGAATCTGAGCGGTGGGGATAGGTGTGCTCTGGAAACCCAATGGCACAGTTGCCACAGTGATGGCGTTGCCTTTACAAGTGAAACTGAGTCCAAAATACCCATTATAGGGTAAAGGTCAATATGTCTGGTGGGATGCATCACCTCCTAGCTAATTTGATTATTTGTGTATCATTGTATGTAAAACTACTTCCTATAGTCTACCAAAGGCCAAAATGCATACTGCTCTGGGGGAGCACCAGGGGGCAATAGGGCACCAACTGGGTATGAGTGAGGTGGGCATCAAGATCTTATGGGATGAATAAACTGACCAAAGGTTTTTTTAGGACTGGATGAACCAGTCTGAGTGCATTTTCCCGCTGAACACAAAATGTTGGGGGAGTTTCTCCACTTTCTCACACTGGAGCATCTGGAGGGGAATACAAGGACATCAGGGTAGGATCGCCAGCAGGAGGTCAAAGTTTGATTTACTCTTACTTTTAATAAATTGCTCAAAAAGTAACGCCAAGGGAAAAAATATTTTCCAAACCTTTTAAATATCATTATTATTTTTTTACTAATATTTTAGAATTTCCTGCCAGCTTCAGAGAATAAAATTTTCATGAAAAAATCTGACACTATTTAAAAATTAAAGAGCTACCACTTGACCACCTTGTAATTTTAATGCAAAGCTATGCTCAAGTTCTCCTACCTTTGCCTAGCTATCAAAATATTTCCCACTTTCTCTTTACAATGTGAGATTTTTAGAGCCAGTTCTAACTACATTTATTTTCTTGACATTAGCCTTGAATTCTCCTCTCACTGATGTGGGCTCCATCTCCGCCAATTTCTAACAAAACTATCAATCCTAATCGCCTCAAAATTGACAGCAACAGGCTCAGACATTACATAATTCCAATCTTACCCTTGACATCTATCTTAAAGGAATGACTGTTCACTCCACTACCAGACTACTTTCTATTTTCTACTTAAATAATTTAATTTGTCAAATCTGCAATTGTATATATATGATTGATCCTGGCGTCAGAATTATTTATGAACTGCCCAGCAACCGCCTTGAATTCATCTGAGGCAAAACCAAAATTTCTCACCTTCATGTCAAACGACCAAACCACTCAAACACTTTCCATTTGCAGTTTTGGCTCATACTTTAATCAGTTTATTCCCAAAACCTCGAGGTTGCTCCAGGAATTAAAGCTAAATTGGTGGCAAGATATCAAAACCTAACCCAGTGAAGATCCTCCACCTGAAATCATCTTAGGCTTCAAGGATTAGATGTGCAGGCCATTTAATAACTCTAAACGCCTAACCATGAATAGTTACCACCATTTATAAACCAAGCTACAAGTTCTAAACTTTGGTTTTTTGGCCAGGCTTTTTGTTACCAATCCTTCCCTTGCCTACAAACTCACCCTCAAAGTTTCTGAGGAAGATTTGAGGTTTCTCCCAGTGATGGATAGCTTCCTCCATCCCTGGAGCAGCTTTTGGGTTCCATTGCAGGTTCAGTTGAAGTTATACAAAAGCCTCTTTATGCAGCTTTGTGTTAAATTTTCATTAGCCCCCTCTACTTTGTCGTTGATCCCATTTTCTAAAATTTCAGAGTGCTGCCTACACTCCTCTGTCTCTTATCTGCCTCAACTCTCAAGACTATGTTATTGATATTCTTGGAAAGAACGTGTACCCTTTTTGATAATCAAAATGCCAAAATCTATTTTGAAACTAAGCCTAAACTGACTACTTTTATCCTCACACTCTGTTCTTCCATACTAACGCCAAAAATAAATTTTTCTAAGCTGGATGAAGTAATTTGAACCTTGGGATCCTCACCTCTTTAAAATCAAGTTCCAAGCGAATATTCATGAGATACTCTATCCTATTAATGACTGCTTACAGATTATTATACTGAATCCCAGCTTTTATTCAATGAGCCAACACTTAACCCAACTACCTTAGGTTATTAGTCCAGTCAAACTCTGATATTTTGAGACCCCAAAAATACTGACCAACCCTGGAAAATCATTGCCACACCCAGTCAAGGCTTGGAGGGGGCTCTGTCAGGTTTCACCCTAGGTTAGGTGAAGCCTCAAATTATGGTTTCCAACTTAATTGTTATTTCCATCGATTTTGGCTTAACTTTTATTATTTAGTTACTATTGATCAATACTTGCTTGGGTCTAAGGCTAAAAGCGTTATTATTTAACTAACAATTAATGCTTTCTCTTACCTAATGTCCAAAAACATTATTATTATCATCGGCAGATGTTTATCAGGCCTAAGGCCCAAAATCATTTAATACTCTAATGTTAATCACTGAACGATTTCCCATAAAAACGCCGAGTTCATGACCCAATGAATAGTAGATATATCGCCCCATAGTGCTCCACTAACCATAAGTTAAGGAAGGACCCTCAACCAACCTAATTTTATTCTGATACTAAGCCCATGATTGTATTAAATGTTAACTCTCTATTCACCCCATTGACAACCTTAAATCACCTATTCTACCTTACTATCTGTTGGCCCCTAATGGCAGATTTTGGGAACTACTCAACTGTGTTACCATTACTGATCTCAGTATAGCACTAAATAATGAATCCTGATCTAACTCTAGACCTGAACTGTGCCATAAACTCCTGCATTCCTGAATCTCCTTACATCTTCACACATGGTATTCTCCTGTCATTCATCACATTCCTGATTTTCTTCTAATGCTTTAAATAGTACCATCTCTCTATTTATAAAAGATTAGTCTAAATCCTAATCTCTTATACTAGAACACATTTTTACGTTTCTTTGCATAGTCCTAACAATAGCGTTAGCAGTTGCAACCTAGGATATTTGTTATATAACCAGACCCTACTGAAGAAAAATTGCCTAACCATCGCCTCTCAGAAGCCATTCTGCTAACAAGTGCCATCCCAAGGGAAGATAGAATCTCCAAATCAACTATATCCCAACCTGAGTTGTTCAACTCAGGCATCTATTGGTATTCAAAATACTTACATTTGGCTTTCTAATTACTGAAAAGCCAAGACTTGGGTTACTGGCAAGTTGAGCTACCAGAAGCCAAGAAAGAGAAGTGTGCAATAATCACTTTAAAAAGATTATTTCAGCCACTCAAATGCTGTAAGGGCTGTACAACGCCCAGCTACGTTTTTTAGGGCCATTGTACCATCCTAGGAGAACTCAAGTTGCTATGCTTCTCATCTACCTCAATGACATCAACGTTTCTTTGCAGATGTTATAACATTTAGAACACTTAACGAAGGTGTTCCACCAACACCCGGTGTTCTACATAAAAATTTAAGCCAAGCAAATGGCACTTCTTCATATGACAGCTAGAATATCTTGGGTTTTAAGTAGACACCATAGGATTTAGGCTGATGCTGGAAAAATAGAAGCCATCATCAAGATGACGAGGGCAGGTATTAAACGCGATATTATTACATTTAGGCATGGCCTGTTACTGCTGACGCTTTATTTCTAAAATTAATTGTATTGACTCGCTCTTTGAGATTTTATGAAAGGGTGCTGCGTTCACGAGGGCAAAATAATGCATAATGCCTTTGACACTATTTGGATAGCATTGATCAACGCCCCGGTGCTGCAATATCCAAACTTTAAGGAGTTCATTGTACATACTGATGCCTACCTCTCCTCCATAGTAGAATTATCATTACAACGGACTGCAATGGAGTGGAGCAACCCGTCTCTTATTTCAGCAGAAGATAACCTGCCATGAAAAGAACTACAAAGTGACTTATCAATAATGCTTAGCAGTGATTTATGCATACGGACAGTTTTGAGTGTACCTCCATGGAGTGAGGTTCAAGGTAATGACCAACCACACCTCCTTGCGCTAATTACAGAATCTTTGGGTGCTAGAAGGATGCCTCGCATCGTGGGCTCTTAAGCTCCAAGATTACAACTGTGAAGTAATTCTCAACCCTGGTGCAAAGTACAAGAGTGATGATTGTTTATCATGATTACTGACTGTTACAATAATGAAGAACCATACTAACTTAATGTACAAAAAATGATTAGTGGCATGTACACCAACGAGCCACCTTAAATCATTTGGGCTTTAAACGGGATGAGGGTCAATACCTTCTGGAATAATAGTGAGATACATAAGAATATCAATGGTGCTACACTGAGCTTCCAGAAGCCCTCTTCCTGACCGGATATTATCATGAACTTGCACAAGGTGATAGGACACAGAAGGCCACGCAAAATGCTAGAATTCCTTCAATCACTATATTATTAGGAGCGTGCACTTTGACGTTCTTGAGACAAATATCTGCTTCAACCAATGCCAGGTAGAGAAGCCCTTCCACAAAAAGCCAACATACCGTCTGGTGAAGCCCTAGTTCGCATGGCACACTGTATCTATCAAGGTCATGGTGCCTTACAGATAGGCACAAATTGCTCTAAGTACATCACGGTAGCAATAGTTCATTTGACGATTTGAGTAGAGGCACAAGCAATAGGAGACCTAGGGGTGGTAACCGCCGCAAAATGCATTATGGAGTGTGTCATTCAATGGCACAGTTGCTCACAGTTCATACTAATAAACAACAGAACCAACTTAACCTTTTACTCTTTCCTAAGATGAATTAGTCAATGGAAATGCGTGGGGCTAATGACCTTATTCCATCATGAGTCCAACAGAACAGTCAATCGCAATAACAGAAACCTAGTGATTATAATCAGAAAGCTTGTGATAGACATACTATAAGACTAAAGCTTCCTCTCCACTGTAGTTTTTGTGTAAAACATCAGTTATCACTCAGCAACTGGGAAGAGTCCCTTCCAGCTACTCTATTGGAGGAACTCAGCCCTACCTTTGATACTCTACATCATATGTAGAAAATACTGACAGAATAGATCTACGTTACTATCTGAAGACTCTAACACCCACTCTTAATTAAACTCCAGACCAAAGCATACTCAACTAGCCTAACCAAAAGGATCAATGATCATAGCTCTTATCAATGACAGCATAGCGTACTTCTGCAGACTGAATAGGAGAAAGTTTCTTGTTCCACAACCAGCATGGATTTGGATGAAGGAACAAAATAATTAGCATATGGATATGAACCTTTAAGTTAATATATAAAAAGTCCAATGATGCCAATATGATCAAGGAGCCGGTGAGTGGCTATATTATCAACTGAGTTCACACTAAGTTCCTTCGGCCATATAAATAATAAAAATTAATAAAAAATAAAATAAACAGGAAAAGAAACATATATAAACTAATAATAACTATAAACATAATGGTAATAATAATACAATGTTAGAAGTAATTTCATAGCGAAAAGCAAATAATGGATCTGTATACCTACATCCTGTACCATGAAAATCTCTGGTGCCGCCAGATCTCTCTACACTTACTTTATAGTCACCATTGGAACGCCCACTTTGTCATCTTCTGTTTATGCGACTTAAGTGACTTAGCTGCACTAGGCGCTTCAACTTATTCTTACATGGGGACATGTTTGATCTCATTAGAGGGCAGCATCAGTAACGACGTGGGGGATGATCTGCCCTCAGGTGGGGGAGAGGCCTCCACGGATGATTTGTTGTATGAAAAAGAACTAGGAGCCCATGGGACGGGACAACAAAAAGGCCAGACTATAGTGCAATATTTGAGGCAGATTCGTTCCTGTGTAACTAGGAAAAGACCCCATAAAAACATTTGCTGACTATTGTGGGACAGTAAAGAATATGTGAAAATGAGGGAGCCATACAAAGTGAGTACTGAACGAGGAGATGTGTCTCAAATTGAGGAGAAAGGATACTACAAGCTCTAAGCAATCTAGAAGAAAACTGTCAAGGCTGTGATAGACATGGGGAAAAGAAGTGGTCACAGAAAAGGCCAGAGAATGGGCCAACTCAAGAGCTGACCTATGATGACCCATCACAGAACCAAACTCGCCCATAAGGATTAAGAAGATCGTATCTCTGATGAACAAAATTAAAGGAAGATAATGACTTGGGTCATAAGCTTCATGTTCCTGGAATATGGTGGAAACCCTGGAACGCATATGTTTGAGCCAATTATCTTTAAAGTTTACCCCCAACGCATGGAAGTGGTCTGTGAGCAGGAGAACTAGTCCAACCAGCTAACCAGCACCCCTCAAAATGAAGCATAGCATCCAACAGACAAACAAACACTCTGAAGTATGCTCAACATTTTAAGTAACATCAAATTAGTAAAGCTGTCATCCAGGTACTGCGTCGCCTTAACAAATGGAGGCCACCTACAATGCTCTTCCTCACAGTGTATATGAACCATAAGGTTCCCATAAGGAGCGCGACAGAATGTCAGGTAGCTAATGACCTCCAGGAGGAGCTCCACTTGGGCCATAGCAGCCGCAACATCCGCCAACAGAACGTCCTCACCATGGATATTGAGGAATTCATCCCTGGGACCAGGCTAGTAGTGGCCGCCTCCATTGCACAATATCCTGAGAAAATATGAAGCTGGACAGTCTGTGGTTAATCTAAGGGTTTAAAGACATTGCATAAAGATGGCAACCAAAGGTCAAAGCCAAAGAAGATTATTGTCCAGTCAAGGGGAAATGTAAGAAAATTGTATATGACTGGTTAATAAGCCTAAAATATTGACTGACGGATCAACGGATATCCACCAAATTATGACAAAGATATTAGTAATAATTTAATGGAATTTGGGGTCTATTTTCAATAGATGATTTGATCTAGAAAATATAAGTTTCTGAAAGAAGAAACCAAAAAAGTGTCAAAGCTTGAGGAATACCAGTTAGTCAAGAATTTAAACTCAGCTGCATGGTAGAAAGAGCAAACTTGCTCCAGCTGAAAACTGGATGGTGACAGCGGGGTAATTGCCACAAATAGCATAAGTATGGCAATGACAAAACAAAAGGGGATTTTTGAAAAGATTGACCAGCAGTGCCACTCTGCCAGTGTAAGAAGAACCTAGCGAGATTTACTGTATTTGGCACTAGTTCAACTCTACTGATAAATTCAAATCCCTAAGGAAGCTTATTGCTTTCATTTATATTTTATTATATTGAGTGACGAAGATTGTCATATTAATTTCCTGTTGCATCAGTGGTACCTAGCTCCTGTGCAACCTTCTTCCAGATTACACTCATCTATAAATGCTATCTGCTAGAAACACTATATAGTTTGAAAGGATAATACCTAGAACAATTGACAGATATGCACAATCAATCCTTGTGTGTTATAGATATTGACTATAAGTTCACAATTAAAAAATCAAGTAATTAATTCCTTAGAAAAGCGCCAACTAGACCTCAGTTTTTTAAAAGCATTGGGATCATATTGCTATAAAAACAAATAGTACTAATCAGCAAACATATTCCATCAATAATCATCACTATAGATCAAGATTTTTATACTTATTATAAAAATCTTATTTTTTGAGAAACTCAAATAAGTTTTAAATAAATTGACACTTTAAAGACTTAATTTATGTCAATTTTGGATCTTGTGGTCATATAAATTCTAATAGTGTCCTTCAAACATCTCAGAATTGCTTTTACTTTTCTATATCATTTTCCTACTCAACCTATTTAACCCAATAAATCTGTATAACAGGTCGCACTCATGTTCCTGCAAGTAAGGTACAGGCATTCTCACAGTCTTTTATCATATAATTAACTTATAATTCTATAACCTAAAACTTTCAACTTGTCTTATTTTAAAGCTTTAATTACTTACTGACTAAGTGGTTCATTTATAATTAAGATTATATATTATTTTTTTAAGATTGGTTGACAGTCTGTTAATTGGCAATAATTACCAATTACTTATTACAAAATTTTAAAAATGACTTAATTCTTATGTTAGTTACAAGTATGTTTAATTGTAGACCGTTACCAGAAAATCTATATAATTTAAGCTGTTTATAGAATGATTAAGTACTTAATTTAAATTGATAGATAGTATCTTTTTTAATAGCTGTCAATGTAGCATTATTAGCACGCTATTTTATACATAATCAGCTGGGGCTAGCTAAATGTGGAAACACTCTTTTCTAAAAAGTTAATCTTGATTTATGAACTAAGAATATCTATTATAGCAATGAATGCCAAGATGACCGTGATAATAACTGCTATTATAAACATGTCTTATAAAAGTCTCATCACTATACAATATACTAATCTCAGTATTAGGTTTAAATTTTTTTAAACCTTTAATGTATTTGCTTCAGTTGAATTGTTTATTCTTGGTTCAACTTTATATTTCTCAATTACCACAATTGAAGTTGAAATCACTTGTATCAGAAACTTGACTGGACTAGTTAACTCCATACACTATCATATCATCAATTAATCTATTAGTCAATAAGCTTGTGCACCTGTAAAACTGCGAGGCTTTTACAACTGATTACTTCAAGAATGGTAGATCCTTTTGAAGTCATGACACTAAAGCTAAACCGCCTATCTGGTGAGCCATATATCTTGTTACTCTAAGTTCCTGAGCCATAACAACAATAAAAAACCTTTAGCTACCTTAAAGTTTCTACATATAAGTACAGAAATTGTTTTAAGCATTATAATAAATGCAGGCATAGTTGATCCACAACTGTGTTAAAAAAATTTCTCTTGCAAGAAGACCTTAGAATAATATCTGTTGGGATAATTAATCTCTTGATTGTAACTTGGCTTTCTCATTGAAATCATTAATTGCAACTGATTCAATTCAAGACTGGTAAGTTTGATAATCAACATGAGGAGATGAGTATGCACCCAATGTCAAGTAAAGGTTGGGCGAGCATAGTAAAAGTCACAGGGTTGGTCTTTGCACCGTCAAAAGCACAAAAGCGCCCTGCTGACACCAGTTGCCTAGATAAAAATAAGAAAATAGCAGTGAGTATTTCGCTGGAGATTTTAGCCTGGCAAGCAATATGCAACCAGTACATCAAAACTCCACATTCCCAGCCCCTGTCATTAGTGGAGCACAGGGTTTGAGTTTTTCTAGATATTAACTTCATAACACTTTGGGAAAAGCCCTGCGGTGATGTGCACAAACACTTCCCAGCTGCTGTACTTGTTAGACCACATTCTATGGACTGTGGATGGTTGGACCTCAGGTTTGAAACTGTGCAAGCAGTGGACGCCGCCGCACAGGTTCGCATGATGGTCAATTTCTCAGATGGTCAATGGGTGGTCAAAGTTAAGCGCATGCGTTGGACTAAATCCAACCAAAGTTTTGTTACTTTTGACTTCCTCCCCATAAATGTGAAACGTGAAGTCCTGGAGCACCACCTCTCCGTTGGGCTTAGATCCTATGGGGAACTTCACTTCTTTGAAATGCAGCACTTTACGCTTATGTCAAAGCTTAGCACGGGCAAAGCAATAGCAGTGACTACCCCATCTGCGTCATTGCGGAAGACTTAACCCAAATTCCCCACACCGCAGTTGTCAATATTGACAGACAGAAATCCTGACCGTTCCACTTTACAGTGGATAGCGCACCCCCTATCTGCACCTTTTGTCATGTTTTTGTCCATAAGTCACACACCTGTCCTTCCAGTTAGGGCATCACACTTAATGAAATCCTCCCTGACGCAATGAGAAGCGCTGACTCCCATTACAAACCTGCTATTAACCAATGCTGCCTTCCCATGGGGCGTTCTGAGGTTTATATTCAGGTAAAACTGGTGTCCACACAAAAGCGCAAAAAGGCCAAACAGGCCCATAGAGCAACAGCCAATGCAGCAGCTTTGGCAGCGTCCATGATCCCACCTGCACAGAACCAAGCTAACATTGAGTCATTTGCAGCTGTAGTGGCGCGAGAATCGCTCACCAATCAGATTAGGACCACCCACCTGCGGAATAGGTGTTTAAGTCAGATTTACCCATGTAAAGTTACTATGCACCAATCAACACTTATTCCACCAACCCAATCCCTTATGTTTGAATTGGCCCACGTTGGTGCACCGCAGGAGCGCCTCACTTTGAAAACTCAGCCAAAGTCATAGTCCACAAAAAACGAGAAAACTACCAAAAAAGTTGATATTTTCTCTAAGAACAACTATGACTCTATTGCTGCCCACACATGTGATGCCTTTGCGTGTGCTGAAAAAGAGCCAAAGGAAGGGCATGGTGTCCCTTCCCATTGAACCTAAGGTTTGATGGGGGTCTCTTTCACAATAGGGACGTTGAACATCTCTGGGCTCAAGGCTTCGCCATCTCAGGCTAGAAAACTGAGTTATATAAAAAATAATTTACTGGTGGACATCCTGTTATTTCAGGAAACCCACTGTACACATGGTGCCGAAGGCACATGGGCAAATATTCTCCTCCCCTCCTTTTTCTTTTGGTTGCTGCACTGTGGGGTTCTTATACATGTGTCTCATAGTTTTAAATTTATATAAAAAAATTTGTATCTCAATGGTTGTGTGCTGGTCATATCCTTTTCATGGGATGATGAAGTGCACACTATATTTAATGTTTATGCCGCAACCTATGTGCGGGCTCTCCAGGAAATCCTCTCAGCTGTAACTTCTCTCCCACTTCCACCTGATCCATTTGTGGCGGGCGACTTGAACTGATGGGTCAACCTGGCCACTGACCGCTGGCCTTCAACGCCTACCCCCCTGCAGGCGCATGTCAAACTCCACATTTTAAAAGCCACCTTGGGGCTATATGATACCCTCCTCAAGCATGAACCGTTGCTACCCAAAATGTCCCGCCCCCATGTGCACAACAGTCAGCTGAGGTTTATGTCCCGCATTGACCTTATTCTTGACCCATTGAACTTTCAGCCCCAGATTGCACAATTTACAATGGCAAAAGTTAATTTTTCTGACCTCAGGATGGTGTCAATTTCCTTCACTTTATCAAGCACAGCGAAACAGGTGCCAAAGTGGTGAAAACTTTGACTGGCCAAGATCACGTCGCCCATATTCTTAGTGTGGGTGGACACCAAAACTTTGACACCAGAGTACACACACCGTTCTGTGCTGACTCACTCTCTACCTGGTCAGCCTTCAAAGTAAACACCATCCTTCAGGCACGCACCATCTCATCACATCACTCTCAGGATGCTGAGTGGTCATTAAGCGCACGAGAGCAGAAGTGGACACCTGGTATCTAATGTCCCTGCTGCAGGGTACAGCCCAGCTTGGGGTTGTTAGTGGGCAGAAGTGTCTGCTCGTCTCAACGCAATGGTAAGACAACACAAACATTGTGTTTGCGTTCAGTTCAAGGCAAAAATATAGTGGCGGGTGGCACATACTCCACCTACTTTTTCTGCAAATTCTTCGCAGTGTGACAAATCTTGGCCTGCACACAGGTGAGGCGGCTGGACAACTCCATTGCAGACACTTCAGCAAATATGGCAGTCAAAGTTTGAAAATTTTAATCCGAGTTGTATAAGTCAGAACCTGGATAACCTGCTGAAATTGATGAGTTTCTCAATGGTGCACATATCCACACCATTTCCTGATACCTGGAGTTATTAAGTTTAATTACTAGTGAGGAACTCTGGTATGCCATTCCTGGTGCAACGCACAGGAAGTGCCCAGGTCCAGATGGGATTCCGTATGAGTTCTACAAAATTTGTTTTAATTATTTCTCCTCACTAATGCATGCCTCAACGAACAATTTTTTTTTCAAACGCGTCTCCTTTCTGGGGGATAGGCGGCCTACATAATAGAGCTGTATAAGAATGGGTGAAAGCTGGACTTGGTGAACTGGCGTCCCATATCACTTACTAGCACAGATACTAATTTATTCGCTGAAATCATGGCCAACCGCCTAGGGGAAGTTGCTTCTGAAGTAATCTCCTCTGAGCAGTTCAGTTTCATCCCCAAGCAGTCAATATGGGACAACATCCACACCGTAGCCAATGTATGCCAATCTACTGCTACCAGAACGCTTGTGTTCTTAGAGCAACAATAAGCTTATGTAAGGTCAACTGGAATTATTTCAAAGCCTGCCTCCACAAATTGCACCTCCCCCACTGGTTCATAAATTGGGTGATGCTGCTCAAAGAGTCTGCCACAATGGCTGTGCGTAGCCCTGGTTTCTTAATGAAGTGGTTCACCCTCAAAGGGGTCTCTGCCAAGGGGACCCTTTAAGCCAACACTCATATAACTTCAGCCTCGACCTACTGTTATGCAATATGAATGACCGCCTAGCTGGTTTCCATGTGCAAGGCCAAGCACCTGTTAGGATGCTGGCATTCGCTGATGACTATGTGGTTGGGGTGTCTGACAACCATGATGCACGTGCTCTGGAGGCAACTATCCAGGATTACTCCAGGGTCAGTAACGCCGCCCTTAATGCCTCCAAAAATCTAAAAACATTTTCCTCGCCTGTTACTAAGCCTTCTGGTCACCAGCACCCCATAGTCAGCCTGCTATGACAGCTAGCACTCTGGTTCGCTTGCCCTGGCCACCCCATATCACCTCGCTTGTACTCCCTTTTATCTCAAGACCCACTGATGGTCGGTGTGCCATTTTGGAGTGTGATTGGGGGCGGTAGGGTTCGTCTCATTGGCAATGGAGCACCACATCGTAGACAATGTCACAAAGCGCGTCGCCTCTCTCAGAGCTCACCAGACTACCCCCACAGGCCATGTTGCACTTGCCAACACTATGCTCCTGTTGAAAGTCTGGTTTGTGGCCCATGCCATCGCCTTTCCCCCCTCTTTCTTCACCTCATTATATGCCCTCCTACTAGGGTGGCTTTGGTTATGCCGCCCTCCACCTGTGCGCCTAAATGTCATGTTTGGCCCTTACCATAGTGGTGGTATGGCCTGCTCAACTTTGAGGCCCAGGACGCCAAAATAAATGGCACTTGGATCACTAAAGTCACCAATCCCTCACTACCAGACCAACACTGGTCATGCGTGGCCTGCTCCAAGATTTCCCGCACCCTTGGCCTCCACAATCCTACCCACACCCATTCTTTTCTTAACTATCTAGCCTCTCATCCCTCTGTCATGGGCCCGCATGGGATGTCGCCCCACTTCAAATGTATTCTTCTCTAGATGCGGAGCACTGAGTGGAGAATCAGCATAAGTGGACACTCCGCCAAGAGGAGTCGCCCTACTTCCCGTTTTAAACAAGAAGTCCGTGGGCAAGCTGTTTCTGAACAACCTGGTACCCCAACTTCCCCACCTCATTGCCCGTGTGGACTACCTTGACAAGCTGGACATCCTGTACTCTTTGGAGACCCAGAAGGACATTTGGCGGTACACACACCATCCTCCTTTACAACTCCAGATTCGCGCCCATGTGTGGAGATGCCTGAGAAAGGTGAACTGCACTGCTGAGCGGTCCAATGCCTCTCAATCTTGATGCATCGTGTGCAGTCAATATGTGTCATTAGTCCATCGCTTGGAAGATTGCCTGCCATCACAGGCGATCAGGCGGGATGTTATGCGCCTCTTTTGCCACTAGAGTGAACAGACTTTCAGCTTGTGTAAGAACATCTTCTTTTTTTTCCATGACCTCCCATATCCACCCTTTGTTCCACGCCTCAATTGTTGCAATAGCACTATGGACAATCCACACTATTGTCCTCGACGCACTGTCTGGAACTACCCCTACCCTCCATGAAGCTGTGCGTCGCTTCCACTACCACCTCATGGATCAACTTCAAGCTTGGTTTTTTGGCCACCTGCCATCCCGCAAAAGCCATTTGGTGTCATCCTGGTTTCCCATATGGTTCCTCTCATCGGACCCTTTCCTTCATTTGTGTTCATTTTTGACCCAGACCTCCCCTGTCACTCCCCCTCTTCCTTCCGCCTGCAGTCCTGCTGGCAACAGGAGGTAGCTTTGGCTCCTCTGGGATGCCTCTTCTTTTCTTGGTGTTTTGTAGTTGGTGTTTAATGGAAGTGTCCATCCCATGGTTGGCCTTCCCTGAATAAAATTAAAAATTAAAATTTAAAATTAATCTTTTGATAGTCTAGTTAGATCAGTATTGGTCCAAGCCCAAAACCTCTGACATCAGTGTATAAGCAAAATGCCTTGTAGAAGTATGGGTAGAATTAAATTAGCGCTTCAACAAATTTTTCTTTGAGGTTTTGAATTCCTGATCCTGGCACAACCTTCATTTAAACTTGTAATTGGTGTGAATTGATATGACCAACTACAAGCATATATATTTCCCTTTAATTTTATATCAAACTAGTATATTGACAGAGGCTTTCAATTAATATACATTACCAACGCGCCAGTGTCAATAAGTAGTATTAGTTTTTACATTGGTTACCTCAACTCAGCGCCTCCAATTTTTATTGTTAATAATAATATAAAATGAATCCTTAATCCCTCTTAGTAAAACACTAAAATCCAGGATACATGATTTACGTCACCTTACAGCCACCAAATTTCATATAATTTATGATATTAACTACATCATCCACACGTTGGTGTAAACTAATTCCTGTTAGGTTTATTATTCTCATTTAATAAATTTGACAGTGTCTTGGTTTTTTTAAACTAAATGCTATCTATTGTGTAACTTATTCCAAGGCCAAAGACTTAGCAACCCTGTATTTCTTAATAATATGCGGTTGACAATAAATTTCTCAGTGCTATTAATTATAAAATATTTTTTCACATATGTGAACTAAGTATTTAAGTAAATATTAGGGAAGGACTGCCTTTTTAAATTAAAACTGTTTACACAGTAGAATGAAATCCGTACCATGACCCAAAATATCTAATGTGAGCCCCATAGCCATTGATAGTGTTTAATACTTTGTGTGTCTTTATTTTGATTGATAAACCTGTTACTGAAAAATAAGTTTTTTGTGTGTTTTTTAAGGTCACAGTACTCATAAAATACTTTGTTGTTTGTGTGTATACCATCCTGAGCACCCACAATCCACCACCACTGTGCCAATTTTAACAAATTATTTATTCAAAAGGTACATCAAGGGATTTTTCAAGTCTGCGGACTAGAAACAAAAAATATTTCAACTTAATATATTCAGGAAGATCTGGTCAGCTTGCATAAAAAATTGGTTATTCCATTGCCAAGGTATCTTAGAATTTACATTCTTGTGGGCAAATACCTTAAAAATTAATCCCCTGCCAGAATTAATCCTACAATATGATATTAAAGGTACATTTGCTTTATTTAAGTTGTAAATATGAGGTTCTCAACTGGATGAATACCTCCTTTAGGATCTTAAGGTGATACTGGAAAGTTCAGATGAAAACTGCTATAATATCCGGGAGATAGATTAGTCTTTTCATTTCACATCAAATTTGATACACTTGCACTGAAAATATTTCATAAGCGTTGCAGAGCCCCTGCAGTATCTGCGTCTGTTTTTAACAAGCCTTGACTGATGATCAAAGTGTATTTCTTCTTGGTCTTCTTGAAATAGCTCCATCTGCTAGTACCCACTGGCCAGATACATCACTAAAAAAATTTGATTTTCCCAGCCACTTCAACGCGTAAGTAATATATATAACCACTTAAACATCCTTCATTAAATTTTTGTAAACTGGTGGTAGTTCATTCAAACTATTTATTAATCCTTTACATACCAGTATGAGTAACAAAGCCCAAAGACTTTTTAAAACCTCACCAGAAGAGATTTAGTCATTTTTGTAACTCTTTTAAGATTTATTACTTTAAAGCTCTAGATCAATGGTCAGATTTGTATTTGACCAGTATTGCAGGCATAGTATACTTCTGATAGGTCTCTTTCATAAAGAGTACATAGTCATTCAGTTCTTTGCTGAAAATATCTTCAGACTTAAATAAAAGATATCTAAACTTTATGATATTTATCATATTATTGTCTAGTCTAAGTTTGCAAGTCCTACCCTGAATGTGTTGACTCAATGGTTATATAAGTTGGTAGGTTTTATAAGGTATCTTGCTTTTTCTTAACATGTAAAGGTTGGCTTGTAATGTTGCGCAGAAATTCACTTTTTCATGCTAGCTCATTTTTTAAATACTAACTAGGCTTGGATCCTGTTATTATATGCTCTTTCAGATTTAGACTATAAGCATTATCTTTACTGATATATCAACACTGATGGCTATGAAGATAATTCTTTGTTCACCAGATCATATTTTCATGACCTCAATTGTTTTCAAGGGCAGTTTGTCTTCTGCGGTAACTGTAGATAATAATTACTTTACTACTTTATTCTTAAGCATGTAGATTACTGGGTAGATGGATTACTCTCTACAAGGCATGTTCTTTTTCAGTGAATTTTTTGTTTTTATCCTTAGCCATGAAGGGAATCTGGCAATTGAACAAGCTAAAATAATACTGGTGAAGCCTATCTTCACCTCAAACTAACTAAAGAAGTGCGTCCATATAAGGAAATAATAAGGGTAACTGCCTAAGTCCAACAATGAAATCTTGGCCGTCTATCCAATATGTATGAACAGGACAGATTAAGCCTTAATGAACACATAAAATAAAGCCCAGTCATTTGTTACTTAACATGGTGTTTGTTGAAGATCTTGCTTATTTAAGTGGTTAATTTTTAGTTATTGATATAAAATTGGAGTCATAGTTGTATATGCATAGAAACAATAGACCAACAGATGGTGTGTTTCAACATAAAATCCAGAAATTTAAGACTAGAGGTTGTATTCTTTTGTCACTAGATGTACTATGACTAAACGTTCTATAAACTTCCTGACCAATATAGTATTTTTCTTAGATTTAACAAAGAAAAAAGTTTAATGTTAAGAAATTCTCATAAAAAACCAATACTGAAGTAACTGAAATTGAAAACGTCCCTCTGCTAATTTCAATGATATAGATAGAGTTACTTCCTATGTTAGCAGCATCTTCACCTATAATCTCTCTCCTTGCACCACCACTAACCAGTAGCTTAAGAGCAAGGTTTCTGAGGCATTTATCCACATTTGAGACTTCCTGCTGTAAACCCAGATCCACATTTGTGGTGGTATTTTTCTGGCAAGGTTCTAATTATGAGACAGCACCTTATTCAGGATTCAATATAGAAAGGTACGCCGCTGATTCTATAATCTATGATTTTGTGGCGCCCATGCCTTTTAACAACTAAGTAGAAATTAGTCTGATTGTAACCCAGTCAAATTAAAATCAAAATTTTAATATAACCTTAGAGGCCCCCAATATCTGTTCATTGATATTATACTATTAAGTGGAAATGCAAAGCCGTGATTCCCCAGCTCTTATTGTAGTTAAATACTTATAAATTAAACAAGGCAGGTCAACCTTCGACAAATATACCACGCTGAGGTTCTTTTTATTTTAGCCTGTGCTAGTTTTAAGCCTGTTTTTAAAAACCCGACCCAGAGTGGAGCAGGAACCGCCCCGCTATGCTACCACTCCTCTAGTTAATTACTTATAAATTACCAATTAACCATCATACTTGGATTCAATAGCATAGGCGCAGAGACAAGATTATTTCTGTAATCTTAAAAAATAGTATTTCCAACAACTATTTTAATCTAGTCAGATATTAACACTCCCCCTGCCTTGAATGGACTATAAGAGGAAGATTATATTTTTGCAAAAAAAATAAAAAATATCTGACTTAATAAAGACTCTGGTACAAAAGTTTCCTTCAAGGCATGCCTGTCAAAGATTGTTGTACATTTAAGAAGCTTAGTACTTCTACTTGACAATCAATTGTTACTGCAGGACTTCTGCCCTCACTGCAGCATGATGGATTGTCAATTTTCCAACCATCAAAAAAGTTTTTTCTTGCCACCTCTGATAACTAAATTTGAATTCTGGAGAAATCACAACATCCGTGGTGGTTTCAAATACACCTTGACAGCATCCCTCCCATTGAGTAATTATAATATTCATCCTTCCACTGTTTGATTGGTCCTTCTGGCCCCATGAGCCAAAGTAAATATTAAAGAATAATTATCTGCCATCAATATGTTTCTGATAGCAATCTTATAGTCTACTTTCATTTCAATTTTACAGGAATACCAAATTTTTAGTCTTTATTTTCACTTTGTGCAGTTAGTGTGGCCGAATAGGGACTGCACTTGGATTTTATAGTGAACCTCTTTTAAACCTACAGACTTCTGCTCTAGATTCAGGGCCTGAAATTGTTAACGCTAATTGTATCAAAGCAAATCAGGATTGCCTGTTGTTGATTTGGTTGCAGAACTCTGGTTTGCGCTGGTAAATTTATATATGAATTTAAACATCCTGTTAGCCTTAAAGAGTCAGAATTAAAAAATTGGCGCATCCTTGTTCTGTACTATTCCTATTGTAAGAGCTTTGAAAAGGACTACCAGAGAGGTGTCTTGCACAAATGGTTTTTCTTGGTCTGCATCCATTATTCTGTGTCCTTTACTAACCAAAACTGCGCATAACAAATCTAGGTTTTTGGACAAGGACGATATGTAGATGTTTTAAGCTAAGGGTTTTCTCCCCACCATGTGTCCCTGACTATAGAGTCTATTAGCTAGTTGCTTCATTTTCTCTGACGCCCTTTCCATATAATGCAACGTCTCCAATTAAATTCCATTACCTTCCATTGACCGCTTACAATAATCCATTAGCTAATCCTTAGTCATCCAGGCCAATGCAATACCAAACCTTTCCTGATTTAGCTCATCTCTGACAAGGTCTTGACAGTTGGAAATTGTACAAGAATTTGGTCTCTCATTCTACAGCTTTTTACAATATTTCATCTACTAGACTAGCACAAACTAGGTAGCCTCCACCTCCTGAACAAGAGGCATTAAAATCTAACAGAAAAGTGGGACCATCTAGTACTAAAAAAATAAAAAAAATCTAACAGAAAAGCCTTAAAGTCTTCCAATAATAAGGAAGTGTATTTTTTTCTTGTTTATAAAATATTTACTTGGATACAATTTTATATATGATTTTATATAAGTTTATCTTTTTTATATATAATTACAATTTTTGCTCATTTTTGACTTTTTATTCTATATGATATGGAAAAAACTTAGCATGCACTTGGTTAAAACTCAACCACCTTGGTATACAATAGTGTACTCATTATCAAATGACTTTCCAGTATAATAAAAGGACTTTTTCACAGCAAAGCCAACTTTTGCGCATGGCTTTTGGTATGTGTGTCATATTATACTACCAAGTCTCTTTATTCAAATTTTGACATGTCAGCTCAGTTAAAGTCATAATATCTTTCCTGATTTGTTTCTCAATTAATTGTATTGATATGCCTCAAACTGTAACTTGAAATGAGTCTTCACTAGTTCTTCGACATAAAATGTAGGGTTTAATACTTCCATTTATATTGATTGCTGAATACAACAAAGATGGTAGGGCTGGTTGTCTACCATACAACAACTGAGAATAAGATGGTACAGTAATACTAAGATTTACTCTTATTGTATGCTAAAAATGAAGCATTAGTAAAACTATCCATTATGATGGCGCTGCAGCTGAATATTTATGTATTATGATGACAAGAGTATCATTCAAGTATGTTGGATATAAGGGTTCAGGCAAACTAAGAAGTATATTAATCAAGAAATTTAATTGAATGACTCAACAAGAAAACCTACATTAGGGATTTTTACAAATGCTCTAAACGTTTTTTCCAATTAATATCACTTTCTATTAAATGGTTTTACTCAAACAGAACAATTTGATAAACAATACCAGGTGAGATGAGCACAATTAGTAAACAAGGAATGGATTGAGAAAACGCAGTAAAGGGTAACAGACCTGGATCTGCATCACGCAAAGGCACCAAGCGCACAGGAAATACAAAAACCAAGCAAAAATAAAAGACCCAAGACGGTACATCCCGCAGGTTTTGTAAATTTTTAGTGAAATGATTTAGATACATTTAAGTGTCCCATTTTCAACCAATGTCATCAGTTGAACATAAAGTTGATGTATTTTTGGGTACAGAGGCACTGGCATTATGGGAAATTTTGGCGAGGCCAACAAAAATTATTCCTTCAGGCTGTTTACATGACAACCCACACTATCCGCCATGGCTGGGTGACCTTGGGTTCAAGATGACGGAAAAAGCAAATGACACTGCAAAGGCCAGAGTAGTATTTACCTCCCTGATAGTTAAAAATTGGTATCAACCAAGTGTACACGTTAAACAAAATCCAAAGTTATCTTTATTATTTTTTACTACCTTACAACAATTGCATGCACAGTAGTTGAACACCATCTCCAGGCGGGCTTGGAATCCTATGGAGAGATTAAGCAGTTTAAAATGAAAAGATTCCAATTGATAATGACCCTTAGCACAGGGTAGGCAAATGAAATTATTTCACTGAACCTGGAGGTAGGGAGATCTCACAAAAATCCCACACATTGCCTCTATTATTATAGACAGGAAAAGGTCCCAATTATTCCACACAACAGTGGAGAGTGTATCACCCATATTCAACCCCTGTTAGGCCTTTGGACACTAGATTCATACCTTTCCCATAAAAGAAGGGTTGAGAGAAATGGAATTCTGTGAAGAGGAAATGGGCAAAAATGACTCATAGTATGCCAAAATTACAGACTTACTCAAGCATTTATCTGAGGAAAATTTAACACATCTAAAGACGTTGACTCAATTTCCCTGAAGGAGCAAAAAATGGCCAAACAGGCCCACTTTTTGGCGCGGCCAAGGCAAAGGACTTGTCATAATAAATCATCACGCCTGAACAGATTTAGGAAGATATGGAAGACCTAGAAACATTGAGTCAATCAAATGCTTCAGAAAACCAAGCAGCCAATCCAAACCAGAAGGATTTGGCAGAATTCAATCCGGATGTGTGTCATGGTAGGGTAGCTGAGGGTGGTCTTTCCTCCAAAGCGTACCAAGATGGATGGGTTGAATTGTCCCGCAGAAATGCAAAAGTGGGGAGAGCTGGGGATTCTAGGCGTAGGGTCCAGTGAATTACTTTAAACATTGTAATAGGTGCCTAAAGACCTATTGTAATAAAACCAATGATTTTAAACAATAAATTTAAAATTTATTGCGGGTAAGGCTGACCATGGGACGGACACTTCCAATATGGCTCAAAAGAGACAAAACTTGGTACCAGGGGAGGCACCCCAGAGAAGCGATGCTATCTCTTGCTGCCAGCGGGAACGCCACTTATGGGGAGGGGGAGGAAACGTGTGAAGGGGCCGTAGCCACAATTGAACACGTGTGGAGGAAGGGGTCTCATTTGATGAACCAGACTGGGAACCAGGAGGAGACCAGCTGTTAGCGACATGGTGGGAGGTATCCAAACATCCACGCTTGAAAGTGGTCCACCAAATGAGACCGGAATCTGTGGACAGCTTCTGGGAGGGTGGGAGTGAGCCTGCGATGGCATCTAAGACAATCGTGTGGATGGTCCACATGGCGATTGCAACCACCAAAGCACGGAGGGAGGGTGGAAGGGAGGAGGCCATTGATAGAGCAAACATATCTCTTGACAGACTGAAGAGATGCGTTTGATCCTGGCCCAGCAGACGTTGAACTTCGCACCATATCACTTTAGAGGTAGGGCACTTTTCCAGGTGGTGGAACAGCGTTCCTTATTGGCCACACATGACACAGGATGAGTGTAAAGCGTTAGAGCGCTCAGCTGTACAATACACCCGCCTCAGGCAGCGCCACACATGGGAGCGGACTTGAGGCTGCAACAGAGGATGGTGTATGGATTTCCAAATAGTTTTTTGGGTCTCAATGGAATAAGGGATGTCCATCATGTCCAGGTAGTCCACCCTGGATAGGACATGGGGCTGAATGGGGATCACGCCATCCTGGATGGGTAGCCCCTGTACCTCTTGTGTGAACTGAGGAGAGGGGCGGCCTTTTTGGGTTGTATGTCCGCTAATATGAATTCTCCACTCAGCGCTCCGCATGGAGAGTAGGATTCGTTTGTAGTGGGTTTTAGTCCCGTGAGGACCTGTGGCTGATGTGTGTGATGGAGGTATTTCATCAGGGATTGGGGGTTCGATGGATTGTTGAGGCCCAAAGCACGGGAGAAGTTGGAGCGGGCTGCGCGGGACCAGTGTTGGGAGGGGAGTGTAGGGGCGGTGACAGCCGCAATCCATGTGCCCAGGATCTTGGCAGCATGGGCTTTGAAGTCAAGCAGGCCCATGACACCATGATGATGAGGGCCAAACATGACCTCTAGCCGCACAGGTGGAGGGCGGCCTGACCAAAGCCATCCTTGCAGCAAGGCATAAAAGGATTTGAGGAAGCTTGGGGAGAAGGGGATGGCGTGGGCTCTGAACCAGACTTTGGAGAGGAGCATAGAGTTGGCTAAAACAACCCTGCCAGTAAGGGAAGTAGGGTGGGCTCTGAGAGAGGCGATTCGCTTCGTCACGTTGTCCAGAATACGGCACTCCATTACTGTTGACACATATCCGCCTGCCTCCATCTACACGCTTAGATGGCGTACCGGTCCTATGGTAGGAAGTGGCACAAAGGGGAGCACCAGTGGAGCGGTGTGTGTTGATTTAATAGGGCGAGGACGTGGGCGAGCAGATGGGCCAGGTTGGGAACTAATTGCTGGGGCCCAGCAGTTCTGAAACTGACCAAGGAGGATGATTTCAGTTTTGGAAGCGTTCAGTGCCGCGTTGCTTACCCGGGAATACTCCTGGATGAGAGCTTCAAGCGCGCATGCATCTTGATTATTAGACACCCCAACCACACAATCATCTGCGAACGCCATTATCTTGACTGGGGCTTGGCCTGGCAAATGGACCCCAGTGAGTTGGGAATTCACATTTCGCAGTAGTGGATCAAGGCTGAAGTTGTATAAGAGTGGGCTGAGGGGGTCCCCTTGTCGCAAGCCCCTTTGAGGGCGGACTACTTCCGTTAGGAAGCCAGGGCCATGCACTGCCATTGTTGCAGATTCCGTGAGCAGCATTACCCAGTTGATGAAGCGAGGGGGTAGGCGGAATTGATGGAGGCAGGCCCTGAGGTATTCCCAGTTTACTCTATCATAGGCCTTTTGTTAGTCTAAGAATACAAGTGCCCCAGAGGCTGTGGACTGACATACATTAGCCACAGAGTGCACTTTATCCCAAATCAACCTTATGAGATGAAACCGAATTGTTCTGGGGAGATGGTGGCAAATGCTACAGTCCCTAACTGGTTGGCCATAATTTTTGTTAAAATTTTAGTGTCTGTGTTTGTTAGAGAAATTGGGCACCAGTTGGCTAAGTATAGCTTATCCCCTTTCTTGAAGAGTGTGACAGTAAAGGCCTCATGTCCTCCTGGTAGGAGGCGCGTTTCCAACAGGCTTTGGTTAAGTGAGGCGAGCAGCAATGGGGATAGATATTTGAAATATTTTTTGTAGAACTCATATGGAATGCCATCTGGGCCTGGGCATTTTTGGTTTGGCGCACCGCAAATGGCTGTCCATAATTCATTCAGAGTAATCAAATTCATTATTTCCAGGTATCAGAAAATGGTGCATATGTGGGCTCGGTCAAGAAATTCTGCCACTTTGGCTGGCTGAATTGGATCAGATCAGTACAACTCAGAGTAATACTTTTGCATTTCGATTACCACTTCAGCCAGTGTATCCACAATGGAATTATCCGATCTTTGCACCTGTGTCCAGGCCACGCTCTGGCGTGGTGCAAAATTTTTTTAAAGAAATGTGCGGTGCACTTGTCACCTTTTGTGATGCGTGTGGCCCTGTACTGAACACAAACCTGATGTTTGTGTTGTCTTTCGAGTGCATTAAAGTAGGTGGCTGCCTCCACCCACTTCCAGCCCCATGCAGAGCTGTATCCTGTAACTGGGATGTTGGACTCCAAGTGGGCCAACTCTGCCAGAGCGTGTGAGATAACCGCCGATGTGGCTCATGAGCATCTGGAGGAGATATGGCGATAGTGGCGGATGGTGTCATCTTTGAAAGTTTCCCTTTTGGAAATGGGGTCCGTGCAAAATGGTGCAACAAACTTTTTTGCCAAAGTTGCCTCTTCCACCCACATGGAAAATCCTGGCAATGCAAGCTTGGGGGGGCATATTTTGCACCAATGTGGGGCTTTATCTGCTGTGACAGGTAGGTGGTAGGTTAGCGAGACCGGTCAATGGTCAGAGAATTTCATTTTTGTTGTTTTGAAGTGGGAGATGTGGGGTTGGAATTTTTCCAGCGTTAGAATAAGGTCGATGCGGGTCATGGACCTTAATTGGCCATTGTGGACGTGAAATGCATCATGCTTTCAAGCAGAGGGGCATGTAGTGGCAGCGCATCCATTAACCTGAGGGTGGCCTTTAGAACTCATAGTTCTACATGACCCTGGGGGGCGTGGGGTGAGGAAGGCCCCCAGTCCGTTGGTGTGTTTAGCCAACAATTCATGTCGCTGACTAGGAAAGAGACTGGGGGTAGTGGGAGGGATTTGACTGACAAGAAAAATTCCTGATGCTTGCATGCACTGTTTGGGGCATAGATGTTGATAATTGCATGCACTACGTCAGCCCACGAGAAAGTGACAACAAGCACTCGGCCATTTAGGAATGTTTCTGAGGCTAAAAATTTGAAAAAATTATTTTTCCAAATTAGCACCCCACAGTGCTTCGACCAAAAGGATAAGGATGGGAGGAGCATTGTTTTCCAAGCTTCCTCAGAACCTCATGGACAGTGGGACTCCTGGATGGCCAGGTTATCCACGGGTAAATTGTGTTGTAAAAAACTCAGTTTCCTAGCCCAGGATGGGAAGGCCTTGAGTCCAGCGATATTCAACATCCCTAAAGTGAAGGTCTCCCCCATTGTACCTTAGGTGTGAGGGGGTGGGCACCCGGGCCCACCAGCCTCTTCTAGATCCCCACATGCCTTCACAGCAGCACAGGTATTAGCATCAATGCTATCAGAGTTTTTGTTGATTTTTGTGGAAAGAGTCGCGTTGGCTTTAGCCTTCACTTTTTGTTTTCCCGACGTCAGATGCTTTTTTGTGGTGCGGATGAGTTTGGGGCACCGTTGAGCGGGTCAAAGATTTTTTTTTCAGTTGGATGAGTCCCAAGTCAGTTTTGACTGGAGCTTGGGTGCAACGATAGGGTGAAATAAAATCTCCCATTGGATCCTCAGATAGAGTGGCCCACTCGGCATGGGCTTCCCAATCTGATTGGTTGATGGATTCCTGAGTTGCTTCCACCATGAAGATTTCCATGTACTCCTGGTGTTGTGAGTGTGGGATAGCGGTGGTGGCTTTGGCTGCTTCCTTGGCCATGGCCCTATGGGCCTGCTTGGCCTTCTTCTGCTCTTGCGGGGAGATAGGCTTTACCAGTAGGTAGCAGCCTTGTGCTCCCCACGGGAAAGCCTCTTTGGTGCTTGCGGTTGGTTCAAAGGCACCTCTCTGTTGGCCATGGCTGCTGAGGGGTGCTCTTGGAATGTGACGCCCTCCTTGATAGGCATGCGTGTACCTTATGGCTGAACGCGTCACAGTGGGTGCAAATAGGGGGCGCGCTGTCCACGGTCACCCAGAATAGGTGGGTGGTATGCCCTGCAATATCAATAAAAGTGGAGTGCATGATCTGGGTTAAGTCCTTCACGATCTCCTCAGTTGGGGTCAGAACTGCGATGGCTTTGCTGGTGCACAGGTGTGGCATCAGTGTGAAGCGTTTCATTTTGAAAGATTGTATTTCTCCATATATGGCGAGACCATCTTTCAGGTGTTGTTCCAAAATGTCACGTTTTACTGTAGTAGGCAAAAAGTCAAACGTGAGGAAAATTTGGTTTAATTTTGCCCATCTGGTGCATTTGGTTTCGAAAACCTGTTGCCCTTTGGGGAGGTTGACCACTACGCACACCACTGCAGCCTTGTCTACTGCCTTTTTGCTTTCAAAACCTAGGTCCAGCCAACCATGTGACATGGAGTGAGGTGCAATGTACACTGCGGTCAGGAAAATTGTGTGCACATCTTCACAAAATTTTTCCCATAATGCCGTTTTTTGGATGTCCAGAAACATGCGGACTCCGAATTCCACCAACAAAAGTGGCTGGGAGTGTGGCGTACTGATGTACTGTTTGCAACGTGCTTGCCATGCAAGTATCTCCGGGGAAATAGTGACCGCTGGTTTTTTAAAATTTTTGTCTATTTCACTGGATTCTCTGGGGTGTTTTCAAATGTTGGAGGCCGCGGGCCTTCCACCTGCTCCTCTTACCTTGATTGCTCAACTGCTCCCTGACATGGGCGCAGACTAATCTCCTCTGTGAGATTATCAAACTAGATTCAGTCTTGAATTGAATAGGTTGCAAAGTGATTGCAACGAGAAATAAAAGTTAATAAAACCGATGATTTTGATGCTGATGTCCAGAGAGGAGCTCGCTAAAAAGGGCTCTAAAATCAAGTGAAAACAAGATTGGAATGGAAGTAAGAGCGTATTTTTATTAAACTTAAAAGTCGCTTAATTATAGGATGTGTCTTCACCCTATTTCTTCCAGAGTAATGATGGCCTCCACAGGCAAGATCTTCAACATCCTGAACTTAGTCAGGGGATCAATGAAAGGATTGGCTAGGACAAATTTTGTTATGTCACGGAGAATAATGCTCCAACGAGGTTGTGGAATTTTTGGATAGGTGTCAGAGGTAGGGAAATTTGGATCAGTTTAAGGTAGGCCCATATTGGGATGAGTGGGAGCAGGTCAAATCCAAACAACACCCTCATCAAGATCTTGTCAAGTGGGATGGTACTTGCGCAGAAAAGAGTTATTGACACAATTAACTACAATACCAGTACAAGTAGCAGCAAATGAGTATTTGGGCCCCCTGCGGTATATCACCCAATAAGGGCCAGACCAATTAGTGACAAGTTTGTGGTTTCTACCCCCAGGGCGATGGTTGTAGAATAAGAATAAATCTCCCAAAAAATATTAAGGGGGAGCTTTTCTTATCCGTTACTATCACTTTTAGTAACATGTTATTAAGAAATTTCTCCAGGATTGAAATGAACCAGGAAACATGAGCAAATTTGTCCGCAACAACACCAGTTGGGCGAAAGTGGCCAGCGCAAAAGGCCCAAAGCCCTCCAAACCCACCGGGGAAAAATGCCTCAGTGGAATGTTGACACATCTTCCCACCAAAAAGGGGGAGCACAGTGCTGCACCCAGAGTTTTGCAATTTCTGCAAAAATGGGCGCATATACCAAAATAAAACACTCCCAACCCCTGTCCTCCCTTGAGCATGGCCTTAGAATTATGGTTGGCGATACTTCCCTCAAATCATGGGAAAAAATGGGGGAGGCCTTCTCCACGACTTTCCCAAACACCGTCTTGGTAAATTATAAAAATTTACATAGAGGATGGGTGGACGTCAGGTTCATGTCCGCGGAGGAAGTGGTGGAAGCAGCAAAAATCATATTCTCCATAAAAATAAACAATGAAGACTGCACCATCCGCACAGTGCGCACATGATGGAATAAGGCAAATGACCAATTCATTGTATTTGACTGACTTCTAAGCACCGTGCACTGTGATATCCTCACAGATGAGCTCCATGGGGGCTTAAAGGTTATGGCGTAATCAAACAGTTTGAAATTGAGAAATTCCCCCTCCTGCCCCACCTGTGCACAGGGAAGGCAATAGCCATTATAGAATCCAATCAGGATGTGGTAGAGGATATCACCCTCATTCCATGCACAGTGACCATCAACCTCCCCGATGGCAGCATATCTCGCCCCTTCTGCATCACACTGGAACACACTCCACCTATCTGCGAATTCTTCTCAGCTATAGGCCACAAAGACCACGCGTGCCCCATCAAGTGTGGGATTGAAGCACCAGAATTTTTTGAGGACAATATGGACGAAACAAGCCCAACTTTCAGCAAAATTAAGGACTCCATTTTCGCCTTCTATTGGGACAAAAGAGCTGACATCGCTTTGGTTGAGCCCATTTTGCGCAAGGACAGTCGTCATGCACAGACTGCCCACAAGCAGGCCACGAGTTCCACCAATACCCAAGCTTGCACCACGATTTCCCCAGAACAGATTCAGGCGGATGCCATGGCAGCGCAATGGAATAACCAATCAGATCCCTTGCATATACCCAACGTAACCAAGATGAATTTTTCAGACACAACCAATCAAATACTTTCAACCAAGCTAGAGAAAATCCACCATGCACAACTGTGGATCCTCCCAGCCAATCACGTGTGATCAGCAATGATATGGTTCATGCGCATGATATGGAAGACCATTTCAGCCAATCACAATGCAACAACACTCATGCACAAAACCCAATCACCCCAACACCTAGTTCCTACCCATCAAACCAACAGGCAAACAGCGGAAAATTTTTCGCTGATGGGGCACAAGCCAACCCACGCCAGACCCAAACTCCACAGAGTAATCCAAGCCAGAAGAAACGAACAAAATCAGTAATAAGACCGCTGACCAACACACTGGAACCAATCTAGCTAATTAGCCATACTCGCAGTATGACCCACAATAAGGAACTGGGTGACCTCAGTGGGTCACCCCAGTGTTCCTGATGTGCAGAATACTGCAATCACCATAGGGATGCTCAACATTGCAGGAGCCAAGGCCCCCACGTCCTGGGCCAAAAAATGGCTTTCCTGCACAATATCCCCATGGACATCTTGGCCGTCCAAGAACCCCACTGTCCACCAGGGGATAAGTCATGGTCAACCATGCTCCTTCTGGCCAAATCCTTTTGGACGTACCACTGTGGGGTGGTAATTTGAACTAACCATAATACTTCAGTAAATATCTGAAGCACATCCTCCCACCTGGAGGGACAGCTGCTTCTAGCAGATCTCAAGTGGAACGGAGAAACACTGCCATGGCATATGTGTATGCCCCAAATGATCTGAACGACCGTCAAAAATTTTTCTCCAATATCCTCTCAATCCCTTTCCCTGAGGCAACATTTTCGCGGGAGATTTCAACTGCCAGCTTAACACCATTACCAACTGCTGGCCCAAGTCTAAGGCTATACCTCGCGGCCACACGGAACTACACATACTAAAGGCAATGCTGAGCCTGTGCGACACCATTCCCAAACAAGCCCCCACCCTGGCCAACATGATGAGGCCCCACCACAACAATAACAGCTGGTCATAATGACCCGGATTGACCTGACGCTCGCCCCTATAGACTTCTGTCACCGGGTATCAGATTTTACAACAACAATTATCCCTTTCTCCGGCCACCAAATGGTCTCAATAGCATTATCATCCTCAGAAAAATACCAAAAGCCACCAACCTGGCACAGAGTTCACCTGAGCACCATCCATCTTCTGGAGCTTAAACTTTGGATTGAGATGGTGCTAACAATACAGTAAGAAAGATGACCACCCAATGGGAACCCTATCACCAAGTGGGAAATATCCAAGGCTCGAGCAACCAAGAAAGCCTGCCACCTGAACTCCAGAAAAACAGCCGCGATGTCCGCAACGATCAACAAGGCTATCAGAAAGCTTCAGCACTTAGAAAACAACACACCTCGCGAGGGATACACCCCCCAATGGGGACGCCTGTGGTTCCATCTATCTACACAGATAAACTCCCACTTTAGAAAACACCAGCACTACACCAAAGTATGCTACAATTAAAAATACATCCTATCTGGCAAAACTCACACAGCCTAATTCTTCCGCTGTTTTAAACCAATTTCAACTTTGGCGACTTTCATACAGGTCCACCAAGCAGATGACACACTGGCGTCCACACCATCCAAAATATCGGCCAAATTGAACCAATTTTACACCAACCTGTACACGGCAGATTTCACATCACCTAGAGAAATTGGAAAAATTTTATTATCCGCTCATATTGACACTATAGCTGATCAACCAGAACTTGTCACACCCATCACTAAAGATGAACTATGGGAGGTAGTAAGATCAACTCCGCACAAAAAGTGCCCTGGGCCTGATGGCCTACCATATGAATTTTTCAAAAAATATTTTGACTATCTTGCACCAATACTACTGGCAACTATGAACAAGTGCCTGGAGGACACAACCCTTTACCTGGCGGCCAAGACGCATATGTGGTCACACTCTTCAAAAAAGGAGACCAGGCAAACCTAAACAACTGGCGTCCAATCGCTCTCACCAATACTGACACCAAAATACTAACCAAAATCTTAGCTAAGCGTCTGGGTTGCATTGCTCAGACAACCCTCTCCCCCATCAGTTTGGCTTCATCCTAAATCGCTCAATTTGGGATAACATCCACACAATTGCCAACATCTGCCAAGCTAACCCCACAGGCGCCCTTGCTTTTTGGAACAAAAGAAAGCATTTGACCAAGTGCACTGAGGTTACCTAGAACAGTGTCTAAAGGCTTTCAACTGCCACCCCGTTTTATAAACTGAGCGCTCCTCCTAACGCGCTCAGCCAGGTTTGCAATCAGAGGCCCAGGTTTCCTAACTGAAACCATCACCCCAAAAGGGGCCTCAAACAAGGTGACCCGCTTAGCCCCCTACTATAAAATTTTACCCTTGACCCTCCCCTCCGCATTGTAAACTCAAAGCTCACTGGAATCAGGTTGGAGGGACAACTACCAACCAAAATGCTCGCCTTTGCTGACGACTGCGTTGTTGGAGTCTATGGCAATAGGGATGCCAGGGCGATTGAGCGCATTATTCACCAGTATGAGTCAGTGAGTAACGCCATGCTGAACAAACAGAAAACAGAGGTAGTTGTTATATAAAATTCAGTTTGAACTGGGCCCCACCCTCCCACCACCACACAAGCCAACCAACCACACATCCAACCACACAACAACGATCCAAGCCGGTAAAACCACTGTGTTTACCCTTTGCATACCACCCCGCCACCAACCCAGTCCGTCATCTGGGCATATGGCTCTAAGCTGGTGGATATGCACTTAACACCATTAAAACCAACATTTTGGACAATATTACAAAAAGAATGACATGTATGCAGAGGAGTAAAGCTAGTTTAACTGGAAGAGTTGTGTTAGCCAACTCCCTGATCTTGTCAAAATTATGGTTCGCCGCCCACGCGGTTCCCTTCTCAGCCAACTTTACCAGCGCAGTCTACAAGCTCCTGCAGAACTGGCTATGGTCTGGTTACCGCGCACCTGTCAGGCTGGAGACCATGTACGGCCCACAGAAGAAAGGTGGGATGGGAATGCTCAATTTCATGGAACAAGAAACACAAATCCTCAGCTCATGGTTAGCTCTCACAACGTCACCCAAACCACCATCCCCCCACTGGGCTAAGGCAGCCCAAACAAACTTCGCAAGGGCACTACATCTGAGGTCCCCCTCCAATCCTGCAACTCTGATGAAGTACTTTGCAACACTTCCAACCACCACCGGACCACACAACACCATCCAATATTTCAAAAGCATCCTGTACAACCTAAGACAAGGGGATTGGAGCTTCTCATATGCACAGCAATCCGAAGATGTTCACCCTCAAACTAGTTACGTGCAACTCCACAGGGGATAAATGGTGACTAACACGCCTGCCCCACTACCATCCTTTCCTCTATCCCGGATTGACTAACTAGACTACTAAGACGTCCCATATGATTTGCGCAACCAAAAGCAGGTGTGGGACCTCGTCACCTGCCCCCACTTATCCCCACAAGTGTGCTCCACAGTGTGGCGCTACATGCGCCATACGTTTAGAACAGCTGACCGCACCTTCTCAATGTTTAAGACATGAGCCATCTGCGGCGGACCCAACACACTAGCAAACCACCTGGAAGAGTGCCTGCCGTCCACGCATAATTGGGCCAACGTGATGTACTTGTTTCAACAATCACCAACAGCTGAATTCCGACTATCCCACGATATCCTGGCACTCAACATGGCCTCACCTATCCCCCAGACGCTAAGGGCTCTAATTGTTAGTATTGCAATATGGTCCATTCACACAATTACCCTCGACGCTTTCAATGGGATCCTCCACAATTTCAACCAAGCCATCGTCAGGTTCCACAGCCATTTAGCCGACTACTTCCAATCCTGGGTGTTCGGATCACTCCAATACAAATGGAAGAAACGGATGGGTAACTGGATTCCAATATGGTTCCTTCGCTATGACATTGAAAACCTCACAGTCTTCATAGGCGGTACACCCTACTAGCCCCTGAGCTGCCATGCCACTTAGGTCTAGTCATCCACCACCCGTGGCTCCTAGCCACACCCAAGTGTGCCAAGTCGAATCTTTTGAGTTCCATTGTTTTTGCGCTCTATTCCTCTCTATTTTCCGTCTTTTCCTCTTCCCTACATATTGGATGTGTCTGTCCCCTGGTCGGCCATCCTCATATAAATAAAAATATTCAGAGAGTGCAGGTCAGCACTCATTAGCTTGATCTCTTTCTCTAAAATTGGTAGTTTTTATAGATTCATTAGCCATAGTTTGGAGACATATGATCTCATCAGGTAACCATTGAAGGGTAATCTCTACATTGCTTAGATTATCAGATTCAAGGATAGGGTGAAGGCTGGAAGGCAACAGCGGTTCATGACCATATAGTGTTTGGAATGCGGGACATCTTACTATTCTTTAGTAGCTAACTCAATATGCCAACAAGGCGCTAGTGAAAAAATCATTCTAATTCACAAGATCATAAGCGGCCAACTTACTTAGATTAGAAATTAAGGTGACATTAGCACGTTCTACCATGCCATTGGTGGCTGGGTGATAGGACGTCGTGAAGAGGTGCTTTATACCCAGAAGAGAAGTTAATTCCTCAACTATAAAAGAAATGAAATTTATGCCATTGTCTGATAAGAGCACCTGCGGGCAACCATGTCAAGAGAATACTTGTCAATATAAGAAAAGGGTGGTAGCTCTTGCAGTGGCCTTTTGCACCAAAGGTGATTAAAATCCACTTCATTAGGTGATTGATGGCAAGAATAATATAACAATAAGCATAGACAACCACAGGCAATGGCCCATACGAATTTAATTTTAACAGTATCAAAAGTGGCTCCTGGGGCTACAAGCTCAAAGTTATAGCATGTTTTGGATTTATCCTTGGAGTGGAAGGTTAACAAGTTTCCAAAACATCATAAGTTAACTCGGCCATATTCTCACAATAGCATTTGGTCTTTAAACGCTAAAGAGTTTTCTTTATAGCTTGTGCCTAAGGGTTTTATGGGCCTCCATGATAGTTTCAGTATTGAGCAAAGTGAGGAGTAGGGCAGGAAGGAGATGCCAACCTGTTTGACTAAAGTCCCATTGGCAGCTAAAGTGTTAGCAGCCATCTTCTTTAATTGGTCCTGAACATTTGGAGATTATTGAGGCCATAACACAGGGTGAGGGAGAAGCTCATAAAGTTGATCCTCTTCTGGGATAGTTACATGTAAGATAGGGAGGCGGGACAGTCCATCTACATTCTGATGAATGGCGCTGGCTTAATTAACTATAGAAAAATCGTAGTTTGAAGCTTGAGGGCCCAAAGAGCTAATCTCCCATCAGGATTTTTCATTTGACAAAGCCAGCGAAGGGAAGCATGATTGGCAACTATTGTAAAATGTTTACTGTACAAATAAAAGCGAAAATGTTTTATAAAAAGTGAAAATGCAAGGCACTTACATTCAGTTAACAAATAATTCCGCTCTGCTTTGGTAAAAGTTTTGCTAAAAAAACCAGATATTCTACTTGGTCAGTGTCTAGATGGGAAAGGATAGCGCACATAGCGGTATCACTGTCGTCAATGAAGAGAACAAAAGTTGCTCAAAATTAGGATTTATTAATAAAGGGGCTGAAAATAAGGCAGTGCGTAGGGAATCGAAAGACTGTTGCTGTTCAGGGCCCCAAAAGAAGATCACAATTTTGTGAAGGAGTTCAACTAAAGGCTTGACAAAGTCTGCGAAGTGGGAGATAAACTGGCGGTAGTAGCCTCATTCCAAGAAAACTTGGATGTCTCAATAATTTTTAGGAGTGGGCATGTGTTTACTGGAGGAGACCTTATCCAGGATGGGGAGGATACCTTGCCGCGTCACCTTGTGCCCTAAAAATTCCTTCTCTCATTCAAAAAAGTTACATTTAAAAGGTTCAGTTTCAGGGAGGCCTCTCTTAACAGTTGATGTGCCTGACAAAGATGATCAAGATAAGCTGTAAAAGATCAGTAGAAGATGGTGACATAATTGTGATATACTAGCATGCACATGAGTTTAAGGTCCTTAAACAAATGGTTCATAGCCCGTTGGAATGTGGCAGGGGCGCTACATAACCCCTGCAGCATACGAGTAGTCTTGAACAACCCCTAATGAGAGATGAGGGAACACTTGGCACAGTCCTCAGCGGAGAGATCAATTTTCCAATAGCTGATGGCTAGGTCCATCTTAGAAAAATATTGAGAGCCAGAAGAAACGCAGAGTGTCATTAATGCAGGTTAAAGGGTAGCTGTCATAGTGAGTGATAGAGTTCATCATCAGTAGTCAATAACGACGCAGTGGCTCCCATCCTTATTATTAAACAATAGGAGATGAAAGGACCTGGGACTCCACGAGGTTTAAAGGAGGCCAGCATCAAGCAATTGTTTTAAATTCGAAAGTGACCTGGGATTCCTCAGTTTTTGATTTTTGATAAGGATGGGAGTGGAAGGGAGCAGAGTACCCAGTATTGACCTGGCTCTGTAAACCCTTCATATGCCCATAATCGTGGGGTCCAGAGGAGAAAATATCTAAATACTCTTTAATTAAAGCTTCTGCAGCCACTTTTTGCTCAGCCAAATCAGAAATAATTTGCACGGGCACTGAAGCAACAACAGGGGGATCCTCTAAACCAAAGTCACAAAGGTTTTCAACTCCATGAATCCCTATTACCTGGTCATAAGGCAAGAGGCGAACATAATCGATCAGTTGATTTGACTCAATTACTTAAGAGGACCAAGAGAGGTTGGCCAAAAGAACAGTGACGGTGCCTTTGATAGGCTGGATCTAAAGCCCCAGGAGAGGAGAGCCTGAACACAGAGAACTTAAGTAAACTAGAAATCTCAGGCAAGTGATCAGGAGGGGGGACCAACTGAATTCCAGTGTCCACCAGGTTTGAGCCTGCGGAAATATGGTAATGATGCGGGGAAAATGTAAGGGCACCCCCTCCTCAGCTTCAATCATAGAAGGGGGGAACTTAACTTTGGGCCCCAACACACAATATTCTAAGCTCTTGACCAAGGCAGGAGATTTAAGCAGGCACGGCCTCAACTTCAGCTTCCCCTTTTGCCTTAAGAAGGTAATTTAAAATTAAGGGGACTCGATATCCTAGTATTGAAATAAAGTTATCATTGAAGTTAATAACAGCAGCATGCTCCATAAGGATCTCAGTGCCTAACAAGAGGTCGTAGCTATTATTATCCAATGCAATGGCAGGGACATAAAGTTGTAGGACACTTAGCTTAAAAAGCAAGTGAGAGTGAGCGCCTATGGCATAATCATATGCGATACCAGCTGTCCCATATTCTAACGAATGGTTAAGGTCAGGCTGAATCTTAATTTTTCCAATTAGTTATGAAGAGATAATATTAATAGGTGAACCAGAGTCAAAAATAGTGAGAACCTTCACTTTGTGGACTGCCACTTTAATATAAGTCACCTTCACTCCCCACTAAGATGGGATAGAATATATTGCCATAGGGGCAGGTTTAGGTTTATAATAAGAGGAAATATCACTAGATTATTGTCAACTAAAAACTCAATAGTAGTTTCCCCTTCAGGAGCACAGGTCCAGTAAGGTCAGCGGAAATATTATGAACATATTGGTTCTGAGGTGCAGTGGAGTTGTCAGCATAGGGATCCTCTCGCCCTAGGCTGACCCCTCTTTTGTTTTTTCATCAGCTATTTTCTTTAACAATGCTGAAAGGAATGCTTGTGACAGCCACAATAGGCGCAGTTAGGTCGAGAATGATTCTTTCCAGACTCATTGTTATTCACTACATGAATTTGAGGATGGGAGGCTGAAGTAGAAGTAGGATCAGAAGTAATCATGAGGGCGGGAATTTCTAGGAGGGCCTCCTTGATATCTAAAATAGGAGTAAAGTTTCTTTTCACTGAAGTCGTCTGGAGATGGAGCTGCTAGTTGAACTCTAAAGTGGACAATACAGCAACAACCGCACCATCAAAAAAAGGCAGTTGTTGGCCACCAACGCTTGAGCTTCAAAGTAGAATCAAGAAATAATCTCCGCGGGACTCTCCATGTCTTACCTTCCTACTCATAAACACCTGCTTCTGATTGGCCAAGGTAAGATTAATTTGGAGTTCTTTTAAGAGCGCGGCTTTAACTATAGCCCAAATACTAAAACGCCTTTAAGTGGGGTACCATAATTTCTTGTGCGGATCTACTAAGACAGGAGGGTAAGTATTAAACTTCCTGACGGTCAGGAGCTTCCTCCATTGCTCTCTCAATAATATAAAGAAATGAAGCAATACTTTCCTCCACAGGGGTAAACTTGTCTTTAAAAAAGATTTAAAGTAGTTCCCCTGGGAGTTAAAATAAAGGTAAACCCAATGAGTTAGCGCAATTAAGTTCTGATATTCATACTTAGTAGGAGGTTTAAAGTTTTGGGTTAACCCAGCTTGTTGTTAAAAACCGTTCATACCATCTTGGAATGCCCCAATTTGGGAAATTACTGAATCAGTAGAAGCTTTTTGTTGCAATTTGTTATGTAAGGATTCCTACTTGACACTTTGATTAAAAATCAAAGATATAAGCTCATGGTTATCTTTTTCCAATCTAATAATTTTTTTCTTTTGATGATTTAAATCCGAGGTGAAAGAATCATAAAGGTGCTAAGTGTTGTCCAACCCCTCTTTAATTGCATCAACAGTAAGGTTCGGGCTGATAGGTTCTCCAGAGCAGTGTAGCCAACATCTTCAAGAAAATTTTTCAATATCTTGGTCCAGAGCGTGAAGGCGGCCGCTTAGTGAAGGATCCTCCAGTGGGAAGGTAAATTCACAGTTGGCCCAGAACGCCCAGGGGTCCAGGTTGTCCAGGAGGTCCTGGAGGACCAGGGGGTACAGGAGATCCTGGGTGCCCATAGCTGGGAGGCCCAGGTGGCCCTTCAACCCCATAAAGTCCAGGGGCCCCCATCACTCCTTCTTGACCAACTGTTCCCCACTCCATGAGGGGGCCTGGAAGACCTTCAGGGCCAGGGAGAAACGGAGTTTCACGCACCACTGCGGCCTCAAACACCTGTTGGAGGGCTGTTTTAAATTGGATCAATTATTGCGAATGTTATTCAATAAAATTATTAAGTTGGCCTAGGAGATCAGTATTAGATTGTTGAAACTGACTCTCAATAATCATGGTTGTTTTGGTAATTGTGTACTACTTCCTTACCCAAAAGAATAGCAACTACCACGTCTAGTTGAGAGAGTTGGTGTTGAATAGAAATAAATTGGGAGAGGTTCTCCATAATGGTCTCACGGTTATCTAATATAAACTGAATAAGCCATTTTGTAGAATTTTAAAAAATAGGAGTGTAACTCTTGCAACAAAGTAAACTGTCTCAAGATTTCTTAATGGTAGGTTCCAATCATTTGAACTACATTATGAATGGCGAGGTTCATAAACTGGCGTAAACATCACTCAGTGCGAGATATTCACACCTCAGAGCTGGGTAAGATAGTGGATTTATATAAAGCTCACATGTTGTTAGGAACAGTAGATCCTTGATTGTGATGGGAGCAATTTCCAAGGTGTGGGATCCGCTAATGAAGGCCACAAATAATTTCTCAGAGTGAGTAACTTATTTTTTAATAAAAGTATAAAATAATACTTTTTTAAAATTTTTATATTTGTTATTAATAAAAGCGCGGCAAAACCAAGAAAAGCCCCTTTCTCAATACTAGTTTTTCTTATTTAAACTAGTTTGGATTTCGAAACTATCAATGTTTGATGCAAAAGAATGTAAAGCTCAGTTATCTGGATTAGGAAATATAGGCTTTTAGCCTATAAGATGGAAGATAAAATTTTTGAGGCAAAACTGACTCATGCGGTAACAATTGGATGAATTGTATACAATCACCAGCAAGTAAAATCTTTTCAACTCAGCAGTGGTCAGACTCAGTTGGTAATGATTGGGTAATTTGGTGGTGGTCAGACTTGGATGGTAATGATTGGCTAATGTTTACCCTATCATCTTCAAGTAAATTCTTTGCACCTCGGCGGTGGTCAGACTCAGATCATAATGATTGGTTAACTCGCACCCAATTGTTGATGGGTAAAATCTTCTTTCCTTGCGGAGGTTCCAATCTGTGCAATATTATACTCCTCATATTTGACCAAAGAGTCGGAGTATTTCTATTATTGATATTTACCATTTTAAGCCGATTTTTATGATGAATCATATTTTTCTAGTTGTTAGGATTCCACCGAGAATCTGCTAGGGTCTTTTTGCTGTTTATACTTATATCATTGTTTACCACAATATTAATTGATGGTCAGCTAGGAGATGGGCCAGTCATAATGGCAGATTTGGGAGCCCTTTTACTTCCAACATTCTTTTTCTTAAGAAATGAAAGAGAATGTCTGACATTGCCCCACTCAAGAATGTTGGAAGGGGTGTAGGGTCAAAGGTAGCAGATATGTACCCAGATTATGATAATCCTTGTAGCCAAAGACTTTTTAGAATACTCATCTCCTCTCTTATGTATGATGTTATAGGGCCTCCCAATTTGATCCAAGTTTGCTATTTTGGGGAGTTGTATGATTGTGATGATATAAAACCCTATCTGACACTTGGTAAGAGGGTAGAGGATCTCGGAGCTCAGTGGCAGCTTGCTACTTTTTTAGTCACTGTTTTTGCTTAGCTAGACTTTCCAGCATATAATCTTCATCCTCAGTCCGCGGAGGTTTAGACTGAGGTTCATGAGGGGTAGCATCCTTGGAAGAGCAATTTTTTTGAGCCTTGGGATGGGAAACAGTTGCCTCCACGGGCTTAAAGGTAGAGTTCTCTTTTTTAGGCTGTACTTTAGGAGCCTGGGCTTTCCCTTGAAGTTGGCCTTGCTGAAGAGTTTAAAGGGGTTTTGGGATGTGGTTTTCATGTCAACTACTCGTTGTTCACCTGGCTTAATCACCACCTCATCTGCCGCAGAATTTGGAATACCATCCCTAGCCTCCACTAAATTGACCAATTTCTTAGTGTTGCACCCGGAGGTGACATAAGACAAAGTGGAAGAGGGGTGTTCCTGATTGGACTGCATGGTATGGCCACGTGAGATAGGGCGAATAAGGCGAGACAACATCTCGTCTGCGTCACTGGCAGTATCAATAATGGTTGGCTCCCCTAGAATTTAGCAGAGGTAAGTATCTTCAGGTATGGTGGCTTCATCTACTTCCACAGCGTTTAGGTGATCAGGGACCTCCACTTCCGCGGGAGCTCCCAGCAAGTAGTACCCAACATTATTATAACCCCTCTCATAGTCAGCCTCAAAAGTTTTTAACCATGGGCAAGGTTGTGATTGAAGTGGGGGAGACAGCCATGAGAGGTAGGGTAATCAGCTTTGCTTTGACCGGCATTTTTCCAACCCCCAGTGTTCTGGAGGATATGCCCTTAGGGCGCGCACCTACTAGCTGGGCTGAAGAGGAAACCACAGTAGGGATCTCCATTTTGCATGACTGAGGAATGTCCAGTTTAAGTCGCACTGAAGCCGCAGGTTTTGTGGGGTTTTGCTTTTTAGGGCCCATTATCTGAAGGGGCTCCTTCTTGTCTTCAATAGTGAAGGCCCGAGGCTTAGACTTTGAATCCTCAATGGTTAAAACATGAGGGCAAGATACTGCTCCACGTGGAACTTTGGGCTTGTGGAAATTGGCGACATCTATTAACGCTTCCTTTATATCTTGGACAGTCTGGAAATAGCGTTTAACGGAGGTGATGTGCATGGCGAGCAATGGGTAAGGAGCCACTCCAGTCAAAACGGCGGCTATAGCATCATCCAGAGTTAACATCTTTAAGGTTAGCAATGTCTGGGCATCCATATAGAATCGTTCCTCAAAAGTGGCCACTGACTCTCCTTTCCCAATACTCATGCGCATGAAAACCTGTTTTGCCCAATGTAAGCTCTGCTGTGATCCGAATTCAGCCAAGAGGGCCCTCTTGACTTCTGGCCAGGTGTGCTGAGGATCCAGATGAGGGACGATCAGCTCTTAAGCTTGGCGGCTTAAACAGGGAAGGATGTACTGAACTTTTTGTTTGTCAGTAGCGCCATCCATCATGGCTTCATAAACATACAAGAAGGAGGCAACACTCCCTTCACCCGGAGTGTACCTGTCCTTTGGTGGTAATTTGAATGGCCGCTGCTCTAGCTCTTTGAGACGAGAGAAAGAGCTAGCTAGTTGCTTCTTGAGAGCAATTAATCGCAGGTCAGGAGAGCTGCTCACGTTGACAATCTCCATTTTGTTCATATTTATTGAAGTATTCAGGGGGCTCACCCCTGTAGTGAGCACCAATTTGTGGGATCCACTAATGGAGGCCACAAGTAATTTCTCAGACTGAGAAACTTACTTTTCAATAAAAGTATAAATAATACTTTTTTAAAGTTTTTATGTTTTTCATTAAAAGCGCGGCAAAACAAAGAAAGGCCCCTTTCTTGATACTAGTTTTTCTTATTTAAACTAGTTCAGATTTTGAAACCATTGATGTTTGATGCAAAAGAATGTAAAGCTCAGTTATCTAGATTAGGAAATATAGGCTTTTATCCTATCATATGGAAGATAAAATTTTTGAGGCAAAACTGACCTGTGCGGTAATGATTGGATATATTGTATCCAATCACTAGCAATTAAAATCTTTTCACCTTGGTGGTGGTCAGGCTCAGATAGTAATGATTGGCTAATGTTTACCCTATCATCTTTGAGTAAAATCTTTGCACCTTGGCGGTAACAAGCCTCAGACCATAATGATTGGTTAACTTGCACCCAATCATCAATGGGTAAAATCTTTTTGCCTTGCAGAGGTTCCGATCCATGCGATATTATACTCCTCATATTTGACCAAGGAGTCAGAGTATTTCTATTATTAATATTTACCGTTTTAAGCCAATTTTTATGATAAATTGTATTTTTCCGGTTGTCAGGATTCCAATAAGAATCCGCTATGGTCTTTTCGCTGTTTATATTTATATCATTGTTGACCACACTATTAGTTGATGGTTGGCTAGGAGATGGGCCAGTCATAATGGCAGATTCGGGAGCCCTAATACTTCCAACATACTAATTCTTGGGTTGAGAAAGAGAATGTCCAACACAAGGAAAGAGCACCTAAAACTAATCGGTCAATAGTATCAGCAACACCTGTAGGCTGAAAGCGATAGTTCTGGTGTTCAAAGCTTGGAATAGAGGTATTGAGCGTAGCATGGAATTGCACAAGGTTGGGTTTGTCATTCTCAGGGCTGTGGTCTCCATCAGAAGTTACCCATTGGGTGACGTTGGAAATTTCAGAAAGATGCCAAGTGGGGTTTCAGTTATATTAATCAATGTGAATATTTATTTACAGGTAGCTTGGGAGAGCACCTGGCAGGAAGCCCTAATAATTTTTTCAGGATATGGTAGCTGAGGGTGGCTGTTCCTCTGAATCATACCAAAATGGATGGGTTGAATTGTCCCATAGAGATGTGATAGTGGGTAAAGCTGAGGGGTCCAAGGTGTAGGGTCTGGAGAATTACTTTAAGCTTTGTAATAGGTGACGAGGGACCTATTGTAATAAAAACAGTGATCATGATGCTGATGACAGGAGAAGAGTCGCTAAAAGGGCTCTAAAATCAAGTGAAACAAGAATAGACTGGATGTAAAAACGTATCCTTATTAAGTTAAAGGAGCAAATATTTATAGGATGTGTCTTCACCCTTTTTCTTTCAGAGTAACGATGGCCTCCACAGGTAAGATCTTCAACATCATGAACTTAATCAGGGGGGATTGATGACAGGATTGCCTAGGACAAATTTGTTGTCACGGAGAATAATGCTCCAACGAGGTTGGGGCTTTTTGGGGATATGTCAAAGTTAGGGAAATTTGGATCAGTTTAAGGTAGGCCCATATTTGACTGAGTGAGAGCAGGTAAAATCCCAACAGTGTGAATTTATCATCACAGGGAAATTGCACACCTCCAAGATTACGAATTAGAACCCAAATGGTATAGAAATCAACAACTGAATTCGTCAGACACAACTGTGCCTAATGAGAACGCACAAGTGCATAGAAGTGTAAAATTAAAAAAGCCAACAAAGACAGGAAGGGAACCAAAACTGCAGTAGCGAAAGGGGCATAAAATACCCAAATGCCTACTCATCATCATGCCACCCGCAGCAAAGACAAAAAGTGGGCAAGGAGGGCGAGGGAGTAGGGCTGAGGGGCCCTGCTAACAGCTCCTGAGGCGCACCGGGCATCTAAGTAGAGATAGGGATGTTGAACATAGCAGGACTCAAGGCCTTAAAGTCCAAGGACAAGAAGTTGAGTCTCCTGCGCAACCCCCTGTGGAAATCCTAGCAGTGCAGGAACCCACTGTCCACAAGGTAAGGATGAGGCATGGGAAAACATGCTCCTCCCAACACTATCATTTTGTTCATAATAATTTGGGGTGATAGTACGTGCGAATCAAAAATTTTAACTTAATTAATAAAATCTATTTTTGGACGGCCATGTACTAACTGTTAACTTCTCCTGGAACGAAGAGGCGCACACAATAGCCAGCATGTATGCACTGAACTGCGCACAGGAGCGTTTGTATTTCTCTTGGCCTTGACACACCTCCATCTCCCAGCAAAGGCCTTCTTTATCAGACATGAACTGCTGGGTTAACCCAAACATTGACAGATGGCAACACAAAATGGAGGCACCACAAGGGCACATAAAGCTTCGCGTGTTAAAGGCCACCTTGGTCATATATAAAACTTTACCCAAACGCTCACCTTTCCTGCTTAACATGACGCGCCCTCACGTGCACAATGGTAAACTAATCTCTATGTCATGCATAGACCTTATACTTGCACCATTAATATTTTGACACCAGATATATAAATTTAAAGCTACAAAAATTGGATTTTCCAATAAATGGCAGGCTTTAGTGTCCTTCACACCATCACAAACAATCACTCAGTCACCTTGTGTTGCAGCTTACACTCATAAATTTAACAGACTTGAAATTAATTCCTGGGTGCAGAATATCCTCATCATGGGATTTTCAAACACATTTTCTTTGAGTTTTAAAAATCCCCGAGGGCTCCTAGTGCATGCAACTATTGTGGGATGAAAGTCTGGGGTACTGCCCCCCACCATACTAGGGCTGCGTGAACCTAAGAACCACCAAATGTGGGCCCAACTGCAATTGGAATAGCTCACGCTACCCCCTAAACTGACAGATGCCGCCCTTTTTAAGTACTAGGAAGCTCGTCTGCACCAGCCAGGACAGGCAATATGCCTTTCGTCCCCCTTGCAGGAGACAAGACCCAATGACCCCCAGGTTTAATGCCCCTGAGGGGGGAGAAGCCAAAGCTCTCCCCTTTGTCACCTGCTTTTTTAGCGGAGTTGTGCTCTCCAACCCTTTTTGTCCAGGAAGCCTTGGAGTCCTTTTAGAACAAATTCAATCTTCTTGCATGATCACTTTTGGCACCAGCCAGCTCATGACGACCATACTGGCAGCTATCCAAGCACATGCCAATTTGACAAACCATGGCATTTATTATAGGCAGGTGCACCTAAGCGCAGCTAACCAGGATTGCACCTCCTCTGTACTGGGGTCTGCACCTGTGCAACCCCAGCTTGTGGGGTGGCCGTTTGACAGGCGCCATGCCAGACTTGTACCCCCCTTCCTTCCCATATTCTTCCCTCAGGGAGTGGTAGACACCTGTAAGAACAGGTCAGCAAAGTCATCACTACTATCCCATACTTCTTTAAGGCCACTACAGGACACAAACAACGTACCTCTAAGTGTTCTGGTGTTAGCTAATTACCCCAGTTTTGATGGACTTTCCCTGTTTGCACCACACGGGGGTCCCAGCTTACCCTAACTAGCTCATCATAAACACCTTTCTTCTCAGACCCACTGACCACCCGGGAAAATTTCAAAAATTAACAGGTTACCAGATTAAACATACAGCATCAAGGAGATTCTGGGAATCTTTGACCATATTAAATGCACTTTGGCTGAAACTGATCACTTGGAAAACAATGTACCACACACAGGATACAGCCCTGGATGGGGGCGTAAATGGGCTGAGGTATCCTCACACTTAAAAACTTTGGTATGTGAACACCAACACTGCGTTGGTGTTCACTTCAATGCAAAAAATATAAATGACGGAGAAACATGTTTGGTTTATTTTTCCACCAATTTTACTCTCTCAAGAGCACTGTAACCTGCACACAGGTCTGGCGGTTGGACACATCCAAAAAGAAAAAGCTGGAGGAAGTTGCAACCAAAGTAAACAGGTCTTACACATATTTACATAAATCTGACCCAGGTGAAACAGTAAAAATTAAAAATCCTCGCCAGTGCGCATATTGGCACTGTGGTTTAAAATAACAACTTAATTAACTTAATTGCACATGAGCATTTATATGAAGAGTTGTGCAGTGCACTACGTGGGAAATGCCCTGGCCCTGAAGGTCTAACCTATGAATTCTATAAAAATACCTAATAACATTTCTAGTATTCTTTTATCATCCATGAACAAATGTATTATTGAAACATGCCTTCTTCCTAGAGGTCAAGATGCATATACAGTTACACTATTCAGAAATGAGATGGAATAAACCTAATTAACTGGAATCCGATATCCCTAATCAACACTGACACCAAAATACTCACATGGATTATGGCTAAAAGACTAAGGGAAATTGCAACTTTGTGATATCCACTTATATATGTATTTGTCTCTAGTAGATCCATTTAAGATAATAATCACACAGTTACCAATTTCTGCCAAACTATAACCTATGGAGCGCTTATTTTCCTAGATCAATAGAAAGCCTATGACATAGTGAAGTGGTACTTTATCTCAGGACTTGCCTTTAAAAATTTAAACTTCCAAACAGATTTATAAACTGGGTGTAGCTGTTCACTGAGTCAGACACTATGGGTGTACGTGGAGCAAGTTTTCTAACTAATCTAGTTCTTCCACAGAGAGGACTCCAGCAAGGTGACCCTATAAGCCCTTTATTATATTATTTTAGTATTGATACATTAATCTGAAATTCAAATGCTCTCATCAATGGGACCAATGTCAACAACCAATAACCAATCAAAATGATGGCTTTTGCTGACGACTATGTGGTGGGTATCTCTAACAATCACGATGCTCACATAATTGAGAAGACAATACAAGAATACACATCCATCAGAAACGCATAATTTAATGCTGAAAAAACTGAAATTATACTACTAGGAGAATATCAGACCTTTGGGTACCATTCACCTTGGGTCAGCAGACTTAGACACCAATAGTATACTTACCAGATATAATAGGCGAAACTCCTCAATTACCCCACTTGAACTTCCCTTTAGTATCAAACTGGCAGCGGGACCTGTCCACCACTTGGGAGTATGGCTTGATTCAGGATTGTACGCCAAGATCAAGATGGAGAATCATCTCCTGGATAAGATAACAAAACGTATTGCCTCCCTGCATGGACAACACACAAGGTTAAAAGGATGAGACGTGCTAGCCAACACAATGATATTATCAATCATTTGGTTTACGGCCAATGTAATCGCTTTTTCACCATCCTTTTTCACAACAATATATGCTCTAATACAGGGGTGGCTTTGGTCTGGCAACAAAGCCCCTGTGCGTCTTGAGACGTTATTTGGCCCTAGGAAAAAATGGAGGTGTAGGGCTACAAATTTATTTAGAACTAGCATCTCAAATACTAGAAACTTGGATGCCCAGTTAACTAGTCCAGACCTTCCAAAACTACATTGTACCTGAGCAGCAAGAGAAAACTTTGCATGTGCTCTCCATATAACAACTACAAATCATCCAAACTCGTTGGTTAGGTATCTGGAATCTCACACGACCGCTACAGGACTACATGGCACCCTTTACACTTTAAACTTATAGTTCTTGCTATGAGAGTAGCGGAATGGGTTGATCCACATAAGTGGCTATACTAGCTAATGAGGCCTCCCAAGGCTAACTTACAGAAAAAAAGTAATGGCCAAGTTTTTATAAACAACATGATAAACCTTAATACAAGCACCATTGCCAGGAGTGATTATTTATATTATGGACATACCATATAGCCTGGATAATCAAAGGATGATCTTGATATTCACACACCATCCACTACTACAACCCAGGATAAGTGCACATGTATGGAGATGTATGAGGAGAGTGTATTGCACAGCAGAGTGATCTAACACCTCTCTTTCATGTTATTTATGTGCCAATATGGAAATTTACTACAACGCCTAGAACAACGTCCACCATTATGGCTATCTGGAAATAGGTCATGCGTCTATTATGCCAAAGCATGGGCAGTATTCAGCTTATCTATAAACATGTCGCTCTCAATATGGAATCATCTACTCATCCTTCTCTCCAGGCGTTATTAGCAATATCACTATGGACATTCAATACTGTAATATTCGATTCATTTTCAGGAACAATTCCCACACTCCAAAAAGTCATCAATTGTTTTCACTATCATATAATGGAATATTTTCAGGCTTGGTTGCTTGTCAACATGACCCCACACATCGAAGGCTAATTAACTCATGGTTCCCAATATGATTCCTATTCATAGACCCCTTTTTTCACTCATGTTGCATCCAAGTATAAGTTGGCATGAATCCCTCCATCGTTCTAAATCAGGCAGTCCTGTCTGACTACAGGAGGGGCTATGAACCCTCTGGGGTGTCTTTTATAATTTTATATATTGTTAATATCATCATTACATCAGAAGTGTACATTCCCTAGTCGACCTTCCCAGAATAAGTATAAGCAAGTATTTCAAACGTATTACACAGATAAATCATTTAGTATCTCTCTCTGCTCGGCGTAACTTTCTGAGCAAATTTATTTTGGTAAATTAAAAGAAAACACTTGATCACACACTGAAGTCTTGCTCCAATGTCATTGGATCTCCCGCTGACTGTCCCAGCATGGGGCAGCGGCGAAACTTTCTCCTTCATTTTCTGTCCAACAGGAAAACGCGCTCAGACTGGCTCTCCCAGTCTTTTCAAACCCTTGGGACATTTTGTTCCTCCCAAGGATCTCAATGACCATCTCGCCTGAACTCAAGCGGTGCCCGCTGCCCCCTGGTGCTCCCCCGGAGCAACATGCATTTCAGCCTTAGGGTTGAATATGGGAAATTCTTCCCCTATGACGACCAAGCCATTATCAAAATGGCTCAGGCTGTGATGACACCAGCCTGTTTTATTAACTTCTGCCCCTATAAGGGGTTCTTTGATCTTGGCTTCCCCTGTGAAGCTGATGCAGCCACTGTGGCAATGGTACCATTAATTTTTAACAATGTTTCCCTCCCAAATACTCAGACTCAGCTCCCAACAGACACCACCTTAGTGGTCCAGTTTGCTGGTTTGCCTACCCGCCTCCCCCCAAAGTGCTCCACCGTGAGCTGATGGAAGGTTTGGCAGCCTACAGCGCCAACCCCATCTTACATTTTGTAATCCCAAATGGGGCCACATGCCTCGCTGGGCCTCAGGCATATACCACAATCAGCCCTGATTTATGAAAATTTCTTTGGCAATTCCCCCTCATGCCACCATCCCATCTGCCCCTGACCATCCATTCTGGGCCCACTTTGAGGGCGGATGGACGATTTGTCCATCCTGTTTTGAGTTAGACCACTTGAAATGCAAATGCATATACTCAGAAACTTCCACTGACGCCAAAAAGTTTGCCCAATGCTCACCAATCCGCCGCCCACCCCGCGCCAACTCCAACATGGGGTACAATCCTACCTTCCCCTCCTCCAATTCCTGATGCTGCAGCTTCACCTACAGCCACCAATCAGCACCCACCCTGCCCCAATGCTATAAATAATTCATCCAACAAAACTTCAGATTGAATCCCAGTTTAATCCCATGCATCCACAAATGAATCAAACAAACCTCAACCATACACTGATTTCCCAATACAATTCAACTAAAATCCATGGGAATTATTGGATGAAAACTGACAAATCAGGTAATGTCATTGAAGAACTGACGCTTCAACTCAAGAGGCTCTATAATGCAGAATGAAATGCAAAATTCCACCTTAGAAATATGTCCCACAACCTAACGCCAAACTGTTCTACAGCGACCACCAGCTTGCTTTAGAAGCAGCCGCCACACCAGATTGCCATCTGATTTTGCAAAGCTGCTGCCAAATCTGTGGCTGCACTTGCAGGAGGAATTCCACCTCCCGTCATCCTCCAAATCTTACTGCACAAAGTAAGATCAACATGAAAATTTTACAAAAAAATGTCACTGAAGCCATCCAGAATGTGGTAACAGTAGCATAGAATCCAAAAGCAAAAATAACCTGAACCAACATTGCCACATTTGTTAAATTCCCAGATGCCAGCCTCAAAGCTGAAGACGCTTTAGAAAATACATCATTAGTATAATGATGGCTGGCAACTATTCGGAAGTTCCAGTCATCAAGGATATTGAACCCCATACTGCTGTTGCCCCCACACCCTTACTATCTGCCTTAACATGCACCCTACTCTGGAATGAGATGGATGCGGCTGAAGATGAGCCCCCCAATCCCCCCTCCTCGTCCACCATGGAGGGATAACAGTATTTGCTGCCCACCTGGTTGGATATTTTTTTAGTTTATTTCAATTGATCCATCCATTTTAGCGTTTCATTTGAATCATCATTTTTATTATGATTTTTAGTTTTTGTTCAGTAATGTCCATCCCATAGTTGGCTTACCTTGGTTAAATAAAAAATAAATCATTCAGTAGCGATGATCAACTTGAAACTGAGAGATAACCCAGATCAGACTCAATGCATTAATTCCTTGAATTAAAATACTATTAGCAAATTAGTAGAGCCTTAAGATGTGAATTGGCCTCTCCAACAGATAATTTGAGAGGCTGCAAATTGAATAGCACCATCAAAAGGGCAAAAATCCAGAATCTGCCTAAAGATAGACTTGAATATAAAAAATCATCCCTATGGGCCATTCAGAGTGCAATAATAAATACAAAGTTTAGGCTACAAAGGCATTCTTGAATCCAGATATGATATCAAATGAAGAGCCTCCATTAAAATAGCCCCCTTAATTATTGTATTATCCATTTTCCTTATTAGGATAGTAATGTTATAAAAGCATATAGATATACTTAATCTAGTTCTTATAAAGTTACAACTTTTATTTTGAATCTACAAATAATGAAATTACATTAATAAGTCCCTTCGCCTTCTTACCACAAGATAGATACGCTATCTGCCAGGACCTAAGAGAGATTTGTACTTCTAATTAAAATGAACAAAGTATTTTCAAAATCGTAGACTTGAAGCAATTATTGACTGTTGGGCTCCTTAGGATTAACACCAATAAGATTTTTTAAAATGAAAGCTTTACAGTCTGTTACTCACTAAAGGGGGCACATCAATCGCTTAACAATACTGTCATTTGCTTGGTTACACCACAAAAGAAAGAATTTAATAATGTAACCATCTGGGTGCACAAAACAAATGGTGAAGATTATTATCAAATCTGAAGTCCAACCTTGGTCTCATTTAGAGGAGTCCAAGAAATTCAAATGAAGATCCTAGAATCTTGACTTCTAACTGGATTTCAAATGTAGTGGTCTGAGACTTAACTTGAGGAAAATACTTAAATCAAATAAGAGAGCCAGTCGCAGAAGTTAACCTCTGTGGACAGGACTCTTATGAATTTATATGAATATAGTGCTCTCCCAAAGAAATAAGCTAAAGTGAAATTCTATTAAGATATGCCATGCATTATGTACACCTGCACTATGCCATATTTGCACTTAATATCTTAAGTCCGTAATAAAAGGCTAATCCATACATCAATACCCAAGGGAAGTTAAGATTGGCCTTTAAGAAAGTTTAAAATTAGCGTTGCATAGTATTGGGGTGTAGGAAGACAATTTTAAGATAAATGTTCCTATATCATCCAACTTCATAAGCAAATTGGAGCCATTAAATACAGAGTTATCAAGTATGCGGAAAAAGCTATGGAGCTTCTCAGAATGCTTTTGTCAGACAATTGACGTGACAAAGAAAGACTTGGCTTCTATCAGGGGTACCCCAACACCCACAATAGGATCCAAAGTCCGCAAGTCATTGCTGTTCTGATGATATGCAAGTAAAACCACATGAGGATAAGTGTAGAAAGTATTGGCCTATGAATATCATGCCAGCTCCAAACAATAAGCTGATCGTTGGAAGTAATCTTAACCACATTTGAATATGAGGTTAAACTAACCAGGGTCAGTGGGATGGTATTGTTCCGTCTATTTGAGATTTGCATTTGGTTTGTACTCCTGATGCGGTGGGAATTGCACTTGATAACGTGAGGCAATAATTGTCTCATTGGGTTCTAACCCAGCAGCTTCAATTTGAGTAGCATCCACTAGATCGTAGTTCCTGTATCCTCCATGATCTGGGGTGGATTGGATTGGTGATGAGTTGATCCACCCTCCTTGGTTTACATTTGGGAGATACTCCCAATCTTTTTTAACACATACTTGGTACTGAGGGGTGAGAATCGCTTTGTAAGGTTTAAACTCAACAGTGTCTTCCCAAGATGTGACTGTAAAATTATAAAATTTTTTTCTTCATAATCAGGACAGATTAAGTTGAGCTTTTATCTTTCAGCTCATTTTAATATCTTTAATAGTCATTATCTCTGAGCAGGGCATCTTGAAAAACTAATAGGGATTGACTCTAAGGGTTCCACACTGAAAGAGGCAATAGCTGAAATAACTAATGTGGCGGCCACCATCATTATTGATATAAATGAGTTTGAACCCTCCTTTGGTTGGGGTGGTTCCTTGAGGATAGCCAGACTAGTTGAAAATTACAAAATTTTAGTAATTTGGAAAAATTAAAGTTTTACAAAAGATAAATAAAATAACCCAGCACTCTACCATCAGCAGAGCACTGAGTTTTTTTTAAAGAAAATCTGGGACGAGGGTTGTATGATATTTCTTACAATTAGACGCGTGTATCTTCTCAAAAACACCGGGACTTTTAGTTCATGGCTCAGCTTGTACATTGTGGGTGCCTTTATTTGCAATTCCTGTTGCCAAATTTTTCGCTTCCATCAGGGTTCCAGCATGCCAGCGTATGTCACAGTTTTCCTAACAAAATATTCTTTACCTTGGAGGGATCATTGTTGGATCACTTTCTTTGCTGGCGCTTCTGTCAGTAATTCAGTCCCAATATGCCCAATCATGCTCAGATTTTGTCTCAGATCTATATGATTTTCATGACATATACTTAGGCCAAATTGAATTTTGCAGCAAATAATCCCCTTCTGCTCTTCAAATTTTTGTAAAATTGAGATGAAGGGCCTTGAATGAAACTCGCCGCTTGTCAAGGGTGTGCCCTAAATCCGTTAATGCTTCTAACAAAGGGCTTGGGAACGCTCCCTCTTCTTTAAATTGAAAGGAGTGATTAGCCAATCCAGTTTTTGGGTGTGTCTTGGATCCTTACATTACCCTTTCCTAAAAGAACAGGGTCTACTCCTCCCTCTGAGCCCATACAAGAGCATAGCTTTTGTGAGGTAAGGGCAGCTTAGTAGCTGCGATGGCCTGAGGTTCACAGCCATTGTCGCTGGGGCAGCAGAATTTTGTGCATGGAACTCAATGTTTAGATCCCAACAAATGGTGCAATTACAGGATGGTGTAACTATTGAAAACGTCCCCTGTTTTTAATCGCCATCTTGCTCTTAGGATAGGCATCATAATTTGATGCTGAAAGAATGTATGAATTGAGGTTGACTCTCACGGTAAGTGTAGATACCTCATGCACTGACCAATTTGACCTCAGATTTAGGGAAACTTAAATTGAGAAAAAGATGAAAAAGGTGGCGAGGATTACAGCCCTGGAATTAGCCTTGTTTTTTTTCATGAAATAAAAACCTGGGACAAATTTAACCCCAATGATTTGGCACTGCAAACACACCAAGCTAAAAGACAGAGTATTTTGGAGGTATCAAGCCCAAAAACCAATGTTTTTAAAGCAACAAATCTTGATGCGCCAAGAAACCAGGTAAGAAAAGACAAGGGCGGCCCTGAGGGCACAAGAGAAGCTCACGCGAGGGTGAGAACTGAGAAAAGAGAATATTGAACAAGTTCAGAAATTGAGCAGGCTCGACCTATAAGATCGCCCTTCTGAGGAGCCCCTCCCACACTATTCTTTAGGCCCTTAAGAGTTAAAGAATAGCTTAGGAGGGCCACAACACAGCGCCAAGCCCACCTCAACCACAAAAGATAAAAATTATTTTGACTCAACACTTTGGAGAACAAATCTCAAGTTGAAATGTAACAATTGGTTCAACTGACCGTTAAATCTGGAATCCAACTGTTGTTGTAGGCAGGGTACCCCTTCCACGCAACCAAATGTTGGATTCCCCATTAAATTTTCCTCAAACCCAAGATTTCCCCCACCTCAAATTCTAGCATTCTCTCTACTAACAGGGGTTTGATCTCCACAGGATTTTTTGTTTTTGAAAATTGACTGAGCTGATGCATGGAAAGACTTATGAATTTTCAAATCTTGGGGTAGATCCACATAAAAGGACCCATTATTAAAACTTTATTGATAGGAAACGGTCCTGACTCTTGCAGGACAGTTTGCAACAGGGTACCTTGAGGTTAAGATTTTTTGTGTCCACCATCAACAGGTCACCCAACTGATAAATGGGCACTGCTTTTGTTTTTGGTCAGCAAACCTCTTAACATCCTGAGAGGTTTTCATTAATTGCCTCTGCACCTGATGGTGTATTTTCTGGATGTGTGTGTAGTTATCCGCTGCGGGAATGTTTGTGCATATTTGGGCCAATTTTAAACGCAGGGTTGTAGTCTAAGCTGGAATACAGCAGCGACATTCCATTAGAGGCATGGATAAATTGCTGTATAAGAACTAGGCTAAGGTCAGGTATCCAGCCCAGGTGCCCTGAGCGTATGAGGCGTAGCACCAAAGATATTGCTCTAGGGACTGGTTAGTTTGCTCAGTTTGTCCATTGGACTGGGTTTGAAAGACGACAATTGGCATAAATTGATGTGGAGTGTCTCGCACAGGGCATCCCAGAACTTCGATGTAAACAATGGTCTTCTATTAATAAAAATCTCTTGCGGTACCCCAAACATGTTGAAGAAATGGATCACAAATAATTTGCCCATGTTTTCCGCTGTGGTTATAGCTAAGCATGGGATGAATGCAACATCTTTGGTAATCTGTCCACAGCTACCATGATCGCAAAAAACTCTTTTTAAGTGGGTAGACTGACTAAAAAAGTCGACTGATATTGATGTCCATGGCCCGCTGCTTGTTGCAGTGGATGTAGGAGCCCATTTCTCCCAGTTCTGTCAGATTTTAATTGCGCAAAGTTAGGCAGCATTCTATCCAAGCTGGCACATCTTTTGTTAATCCATTTCAATCATATGTTCTTTTTATCAGGCTGTTAGTCTTTTTGCCTTAAGGATGTCCTATTGTCAGAGGGTCATGATGCTCCTTTATGACTCAGGGCATAACCTTTTGGGCGCCCATATGTTATCCTAGAAATAAATCACCCTATCCTTTTTTAAGTACCAACTTGAGGGATTTTCACGCCTGTATTATGTCTCCTATCGCTTGTCCTTCAATAGTTTCTGATTATGCATCCAGTACTGTGTCAAGGAGGGAACCGTCAGTGCTGATTGTTGGACTAAGCTCAGAGGTGTCCTATCAGTTGGGCCCATGGTGTTGTCAGGGAGCTCTGGTTGGTCGTTGGGGGTGGGATTGAGGGTGGTGCAGGGATCACGAGGCAGAAATGGTTGCCAGTTCCACTGGTGGCTCAGACAGCACTTATTCAGGGGTGATAAGCATAATTGTTCAGCTCCATCCATGGGGTCGGCCTCAATCGCCAGGATTCTGCTTAGGATGCCCAGAAATATATGTGTAGGCCCTTTTAATAACTTTTACTTGAAGTTGAGGTTGAGCAGGTCTAAGTGGGTTCTGGTTTGTCTGTGCGCCATTTCTGCAGCTTGCGATAGTGGATAGGTGATTTGTGATCCATGCGCACTGTCACTGTGTGCTTTGCTCCCTGTAGTAAATACCACCAGTGCATCATTGCCCATGCTACCACAGCCAGCTCTTTATTGTACATTGCCACGATTGTTCAGCGCCATAAGTTTCCTAGAGAAGTATGACACCAGTGTTCACAACCGTTGTTCTCCTGTAACAATACTGCCCCCAAAGCTGTGCCAGAAGCATCACAAGCTACAATATATGGTTTGTCTTTAATGGCATGTCATAGGACTGGCAAGAGGTAAAAAAATCTTTAATAGCCTCAAAGGCCCATTGACATTCCGCTGATCATAGTAATAGCGTTTTTTTGCCTGTCAGCGGGTGGTGGTAGGCGGCTAATTATGAGATTGCTGGCGAAATTTTTTTCAAGGAAGTGATGGATCCCAGAAAGCTGCAGAGCTGCTTCTAGGTGGTGGGCGTTGGCCACTTCGATTTCCCTTCCATTTTTAGAGGGAGCAATAGCGTTCCCATCTTTAAGCACCACGTCCCCCAGGAACAGCACTCATCTTTGAAAAATTCGCATTTTGATGGATTCATGTGCAGGCCTGTGCTTTGCAAGGTGGCCGCCACGGCCAACAAATCCCTATCATATTTCTCTGGTTTAGGGGAATGGACCAGAAAGTTGTTGATATATGCCACCGCGCATGTAAATCAGAGATTACCTAACGTGTGGTCAATAACCCTCTGGAAAATGATGGGAGTTTTTTCAGCCTAAATGGCTTGACCCTAATCTGGTATATGCCGTGGCATGTGTGTATTGCCATCAGCCACTCTTGTCCCTCCTATACTCGGACTTAGTATAAGGCTTTGACTAGTACCAATTTTGAAAATACTTTATTCTTGGCAATCGCTTGGGAGATCTCAGCCTCCAGTGGGGGGGATACAGATCTGTTACCATGACATCATATAAGTGGCCATAAATCACACAAGCTCACAAGGTTCCATTAGGTTTTGGGTGAACACCACAGGAGATGCAATGGTGAGGTTTTCTTTATTAGTCATCTTTTGCCATCATTTCATCAATCCAAATCTTCAATGCCTGATACTCAATGGCATTATACGAGTATAGTGGGCGATTAATCTTAATGAGATCCACTTTTAGGAGGGATCAATGTCAAACTTGGAGTGGGGTGGCAAACAGTTCTCTTTGTCCGTGCAAAAATAAGTTTGTATGGTTCCAATATCAATAGCATTTTGGGGATCGGTTAATGCACTTGAAGTGGAGTATTTAACCATCACTACCAAAAGCATTTCCTTTTGCCAACATGGGGAGAAGTGTAAGTTTAGCTGGAGTTTTATTGTGACTTGAAAGCAAGCATATTTTGATCAAGGTTGATCGTAACTGCCTGTCATCGCCACCATCCTACGCCCAAGATCATGGGGTAGAGTAATTTTGGAATTGCTGAGAAATTGGCGTGGAACTGATGCTATGAGCTGAGAAGTGTAGCGGCTGCAAAGAGGCAGGGTGATCATTGATACCTTAAAATCCCTCATGATGTGCGACCCTATGGTAAGTGCCAAGTCTAATGACTGTCCATTTTGAGATCAATAAAGTATCCAGATGCGTCCATGTTAACTAAAGCATTCATCACTGAACGACGGGAGCCCACTGAAATGTCCACAGCAAACAATAAATAAGCGTGATCAAATTTATTAAAGCTGTTCAAGGCACATACTCCTGCAGTGGTTTAGCAATTGCAGAATAGTCATGTTATTGGTTGAGAAATTGGGAAGGCATTAGTAACACCTAAGCATGAGAGTGGGGATGATGTGGGGTCTGAAGAATCCATCAGTAGATGTACGTGGAAATGGTCATCAACAATAGGATTAAGCCAAAAATCCTCCTCAAACTGCATCATTGTTTCCATCTGGTATGGGGACAAAGCAGGGGCCTCTGGATCCACTGTTATAAACACAGTGCTTGAGGCTCTGTCCAATACATCCCCAACCAAGCTCATGAGTCTAGGTCTGAATGATTTGCACTGAGTTACTAAAATCCCTGGGGCCTCAGGCTGTGAGTTGAATAATCTATGAGATAGGAGGGTAGGCTGGTCATTTTATGTAATATCGATGCCATATGCTTCTTCTTCCTGAATCATCAGAGGGACATAAGGGCGAGGGCCAGCATTCTGGCGCACTAGAGGGAACATTGTGCTGATCTATCTCCGCCGATCTGGTGTCAGGTACACTTCCCGCTACTAGACCTTGTTCCATATCCATTTCTTTACACAATTTTCCCTCCTTGTCAAATATCACGAGTACCCCATTCTTGGGGGTGGAGGGGGTTGGCTTGGTGTAACGGACGTGCAGCTTTAGTGTGGCTGGTTTTTTGGTAGGTCATATTTCAGAGCTATCCTCAATTTTCTGGGCATGTTTGTATGCCCCTTCCAGGGCTTAGGGTCCATTGTATCATGTCATGTGCGATCACATTCTTGGTTAAGCAAAAGCTCAGAACACAGCAATACCATGTCCGCTGGTAGTAGGAGGGAAACTGCAAGTTGATGGAAGTCCTTGATATGGTCCCCCAAATTTGTGGCCAATCACCATTGTTAAAATTGGTACAGGAGTTGTGGCCTAGATGTTGGCGTGGCCACCATGGAAGAAAAAGTTTATAAATAGTGAGAGAGGTGACTCCCCCAGGTACGAATTTGGTATAAGAAGGTTCAGGCCCAGATTTGGCATTGCCATCCAATGCGTCCAATAGTGCCAAGATTTTTAGTTCTCATAAGCCTTGGTGGTTCCATTTAAAGTAGCTCACAATTTGAGTTCCGCCAGAACTCCCAGCACCTGGCGAGCCACTTCATCAGAATGGCATGAGGTGGGCCCTATCATCGTTACGTTGCATGCTTGAGCACTTGATGGGGGGAATTGGTTGCACTGCACAATCAAACAATACTTGCTTTATGGCCTTGATCAACGCCACTCATAATCAGAAGGTTAGAAGGGTGCTCATAAGTCCATATAAGCTCTGTTTAGCTGTTGAAGTGCCTAGGCTCAGCAGATCCTGGTAAAATGATATGACAGTAGTGTTGATTTGTAAGGTTTTATGTCAGACAATCGATGTGCCAAAGAAAGACTTGGCTTCCATTGGGGGTACTCCAACACCCACAATAGGATCTAAAGTCCGCAAGGCATCACCGTTCTGATGATACACGAGTAAAAACCATGTGGGGATGAGTGATAAAATTATTGGTCCATGAACATCATCCCCACTCCAACCAATAATCTGAGCGCTGGAAGTATTCTTGACCACATTTCAAAATATGGGGGTCAAACAGCCAGGGTCAGTGGGAGGGGATTTTCCGTCCATTTTGAGATTTTCATCTGGGTTGTAACCCTGATGTGGTAAATATGCACTTGATAAACATGTGGATATAATTGTCTCATTGGGTTTGACTCAGAAGCTTTGCTTTGAGTAGCATCTTCTGGATTGCTGCTTTTCTTTCCACTCAACATTACTTTTGAGCAATTTAGATAAGAAGTAACCACTGATTTTCCACTGCTACCTATACCGCATCAGTTTTCCCTTTGTGTCCGCGGATCCACCACTTGCTGCCCAGTGTGGGGCAGCGGTGCTCCACCTGCTAGTGTTTACCACCCAGAAGGCAAATTTTCGTGGATGGGCTCATCCAGTCCATCTAGTACAACTGGCTGCTTTGTCCCCTAAGGGACTTAGCACTGCACCTCGCATGAGTCCACCCAACCCGCCTCCAAAACCTAGCCCTAACTCAAAACAATATCCACTTTTGCCTCCGCGTTGAATATGGGCATCTCTTACTGTATGCAACAAAGTGATTATTGAGCTGGCAATGGCCACCTCTGCTCCATTGGGTTTTATCACCTTCCACCATTATAGGGGCTATTTTGATATTGGCTTCCCCACGGAAGAGGACGTGGCCGCTGCTGCAGTAACGCCCTTAATTTACAAAACACACCCATTTTACCACCTGAACTCATCTCCCCAATGATACAACACTGATGTGACCTTTAAAAACCTTCCCTCCCACCTTCTACCTCAAACTCTTTATGAGGAGTTGATGTCAGGGCTGTTTACTTATTGCAAGAAACCCATCATCCAATTCATTGTCCCAAGTGGTGCTAGGCGCCTTGAGTCACCTTGGGCAATGGCCACCATTTATCCAACCAGCTGAAAACGGCCCAGCACATCCCACCACATGCCTTTATCCCATCCGCACCTGACCATTTCTTTTGGGCTCACATTGACCACTGTCGCACAATTTGTCCACTTTGTCATGAGTTGTACTACACAAAAAAACATGTCAATACAATTTAAACCCTGAAACCATGGCCAAATTCAACCATAAGGCCAAACCAACACCGTTTGAGTGGGGATTCTGGCTGCCCCATCCCCAGGTTGAGCGCTCAATGAATCAGCAACAAAATTGAGCAACTCAAATCCTAGACATCCAAATTCAAGATGGCCAATCTACACCCACGTCAACCAATTGGGGGCAGGTTTGGACCCATGTTCAATCCAAAAAAATTTCTGCCCCAAAACTTACCCAACCACAGACACTTCTCACTGAATCTTACTGAGTCAACCATAATCCCTAGGACTTATTGGATGAAGTGACAAATTATGGTGAATTTGTCCCACCACCAGGTTACCCATTTGATTTAGAACCTTATCTGAATTTAAGCTTTGATGCCCCAGCCCTGACCAACCAATATGTCCCCAATCCCAATGCTACCCCTTTCCAAAACGACCACCAGCTTGCTAAGGCTGCGGTGGCCTCACCCAAAAATCGCCATTTTTTCAGAAATGTGGCAAAATCTGTCACGGAATTTAAAAAAGGGCTGCCCCAATTTTGTTCCTCAAAATCTCCCTCCTATTGCAAAAGAGTAAATCACACGCCTCTATGAAACAGCCACCACCACTGTCAAACATGTTGTTAAACTGGCAGATTTCTCCTCATTCACACATATCACCAGAGCTAATATTGCGAAACTTGAATAACTTCCCAACGCCCACATCCAGGCTGAACACCATGTTGCCAAACTCATAGAGGCTTTGAACCAGTCCCAATTTGTTGATCTTAACAACTATATACTTCACCTCAACCCTCATCCCGTGGATGCCCCAATCCCCTTGCTCTCAGCATTGATCCACCTCTACAATGCTGAGCCTGATGATGATCCGCCAAATCCCCCCCCCCTCCGCCATGGTGGGATAAGCGGCTCGCCGCTGTGCCAACTGGTAGATTATATTTCTCATTTCTTCTTTGAGTCTCGCTGCTCAAATAAGGGCGGTCAGTTCATGTTTTTTTGGTTGTTTTAGTTTTGGAGTTTCAGTTTTGCTTTATTTTGTCCCCTGGTCAGCTTGCCTCGTTTAAATAAAAACAGGGAAATTAATTTAAGAGTTTTCCTTTTTTTCCCTTAATACATGAAAATTTCCTCTAGAGAACTATCATATGTAATTAGTCATCATGCCAGTACTCAAGGGAAGAGTTGTATGCAGTAAAGACGTCTCCTAGAAAAATGCAAACAGTAACCAATGGTTTATTGCTGACAAAAACATTATAAAGAATTTAAAAGAACTTCCCCCTTATCAATTTGAATCAGCATAAAAGCCTGATTTTGGTTCAGTGGGCTTGACCACTTCCAGACCCCTAGATTAAGGCGTCTTGACTTGTACTTAGGTTTGACTGTCACACAAGTAAAGCTCATATATTCTCTTCCCTCTCTGAAGAGGCAGAGTGGATGTTCTCCACTTAGATTTTTCAGAGGTTTCTTCCTAAGCACTCTCATATACATTTTATAAATGAAGAGATATATTTTTGACTTGTGAAAAACCTCTCCTCAATATCTAGTTATAAGTTAGAGCTAGAGGTGGAATAAAGTGTATTTGTAACTGGTTCCACGCTATGGATCAACTCAGAAGACAGTATGTCTTCATACTCAAGGGGACTCTTCAATTCATTTTCTTTTTTTTACTTTCTACATTTCGCCTTGCAGTTCATTAGAACAACTAAAGGACGTCTATATTACATTTTTTACCCATCTGAACTTTAAAGACTGAAACTTTGTACTCACATTTGTTGCCTCTGGTTCCAAGATTGATACAGAACTTCCTTAACTGATCTAGCCAGTTGTAGGTGACCTTAGTAAACGCAAATCATATTATCCATTTAATTTACTAAGACGCCAAAGTAAAGTTCTGGCCAGTAGGACTGCTATTAAAAAGGGTTCACAAACTTGTATTTTCCTTACATTCTAATGTAAAGACTGATTCTTAACCAATAGCTCACCTCTTCAATGATCGCCAGGACCCTCAGTGCGTGGGGTAGTGACCTCTGGTGGGCCTTGAGGCCTTCAGGCCCTTGAGCTCCTGTTACTATGGATAGTTCTTGGCATCATTTTTTTAATCCTTAAAATACTGTCTCCATCTGGATCAAGTGCTGCTCCAAAGATTATTTGAGAGACTGAAAAACCTGGACGATTTGGAGGTGGTTTTGTTGCATATAATTACAAACCTCAGTAGCTACATCTTGTATTTGAAAACATTAGTTGTTTGCCTATGTAACCAGAAATACCAGAGTATAATGGCTATTAGGTTCCAATCATTGAGGAGGCATGAATTATCCTAATTTGCCTCACATTCTACTTCTTACAAATTCAGAAACAGCTTTGTAAAAATTGGCGAGGTTTGAGTTGAGGTTCTGCTTAATCCTAACTGAAGTTAATACCTCCTGATGGTGCAACCCTGATGACTGGAGAAGGTGATGGAGAGCTTATGTACAAAAAAGTGGAGATAGGGTTCCACCCTATAGGCTAACTCATTAGTAGCCATGCCATATCAGCCATAAAGCTTTCTCATTTAGGAGGGCTAAACGTGAGTTTGGAGTGACTTGATTGTCTTTCATTCAAGTAAATCCCGTTTAATAGCTTCTGTATGGCACCACTAATAATATCAAACTGAGTATATTATTGGTTACAATATGTTAAAGACAAGATAAACTCAAAATTAACCTGTAGCTCCCCACTCTCAGGAGTATATGAGGAAATTTCATATTCTGTTGTGTTAATTCATCTGGTGATAATTCCCATCTCATTGAAAAGGAAGAACTCGTTTAATAACTTATCATTCATCGTGTGATTGACGTTTTTACTATAACAACTAAGGCCCCTCTAGTGAGTACCACTCTTGGTCTTACCTCTATACTGGAGCCAGATATCAATTTCTAGATTGCCCAAAGGTGTTTTGTTTAGAGATTTAACATTCTTTGGATGCTCTTATTATAAGAACAGCCATGAATGGCCTTGGCTAAGTACAATTATATTTAGTAGGGACCAAAAGCAAGTTATATGATCATAATTACTATAAACATCTTGATAAGACTACAAAGGAATGTAACCGTATATATTAACAAAGGTGTAGGATATGATATGGAACTTTTTTACTGAGTCAAGATCTTCTATATTTAGAGGTCAAGAGGGGGCCTTGTGACGTAAGGGTCACCTTGTCTCTTGATCAAAACTTCCCTTCTCATTAGATGTGAGGGTCAAGCAGTGATCATACTTTTGAGTTAACATCTAGATTATTACGACTATTTGTATTATAATTCCTGATCAAGGCTCTAGGCTTTGGAATAAATTTTTTCAGGATGTCATTCAGTGGACCATTTTGGATTGTATCTTCAGTGATTCCCATATCCATTTAGTTTTTTTGCCCATTCATGAACATCAGCTCATTAGGCGGCAAGTCAATCTTTTCATTGAGGCCCAATTCAGAAGAGTGAAATCAAACTGCTTACCACAATGATCTTCTACAAATTTGTTTGTTTGCTAGTAAAAAATTCAACAAACTGTAATCTCAATCATAACAAAATGTTGTTAGAATTTTTTGTTATGACAAGTTTTCAAGTCTCCTATATCTTTTTTTGGAATTCCAGGAAAACTTAGAAAACACAAAATAGCTGATTTTATATACACTTTATAATTTAAAAACAAGATGTTTAATTGTTTGTCTCATCCTACGTGTCAAAGCCACACAAAAATACTTTTAGAGTTCTGCAAAGGCCAATATGGTCCATGCGGGGTGAGTTGTTTCAGGAATTTCTGGGTCAACCCTTAGCCATGAGGATTAACAGGTAACTTTATATTGTTTCGTCAAGCATCAATGGATCTCAATTAAGAACTGTAATCTATGAAGTAATATAAAGAGTACCAGGCGTAAGTAATTTTAATATTACAATCATCAGGTTTCGCTTCAGATAATTTTAATTTGGATGAAAATTTTTAATATTACTTAAATATATATCTAAATTATATCATAAAGATTCACGATGATAGAAGGCTAATACATGATTAATTATAAATTGCAGTTGTTTACAGTGATGCAACGGGAGGAGTGGTAGAATAGCGGGGTGGTCCCTGCTCCATTCTGGGTCAGGTTTTGATTAAACACAGGTTTGAAACCAGTACAGGCTTAAATAACTCAGCGTGGTATATTTGTCCCAAGGTTGACTCGCCTTGTTTACTTTTACATTGATGCAACGGATCCTAATTAATAGCAAATATTGTAATTAGTTTGAATAAAGGAAAAGGTGTGATACTTGAAGGATTGATTCCAAAGATTTAGTCAATTTCAAAATATCAACAAAGCCTTTGTTGGTGTTAGTTGAACAATTCACTATATAACATCTTTTTTCATGCTTATGTAAATCTCAGAAATGGTGGCTACTCAAATGAGCACCAATTGTTAAATCCAGATCCAATTACTCTTTTTAGATAGTAACTCGCTTCAACTCCCTTATTCAACTGAACAGGTTTCTTGTATGTGCGTTCTTCAACTTAATAAAATAAATTATATGGGACAGAAATACTATTAAGACTACTACTCAAGTTGAGCTTCTTTTAACTAAGATGGTTATTAGATACAACGCCAACCAGATGCTTGTCCTAATCTTGAATGGTATTTTTGAACAACTGTAGGGACTTCTCCCTCTTTGTTAAAACTTAACCTAGGATTAGATTCAGGGGTATTTCTTCCTTCTCATCACGCAGAGTCCGCGGATATAACAATATTATAGACAAAGGATCTTCTTGTTCTTAGAAATCTAATCACAAGAGCAAACAGTCAAAATAAAAAAGTTATTTATCTGTAAATATACTTCTATCTAATTATATGCTTTATTTATAAAAAAAGGGAATTATAAGGAATTCAGTGACAACTCTACTGTTGGCACTCCAATCAGAACCAGCGGCAATTCCAATGAACTAACCCTCAAGGGTTGCGCAAAACAATAACTTCCTCATTGGTTTAATCATGTCTCTCCCCTACTTAAACGTGACCTCTTCTGGGTTGAAATGAAAAATAGTGTTCAACATCTTCTCTCAACCCCATCAAAGCACCCTTTAATAATTTAACAACCGGATTTTATAATGGGACTCTTATCCATAAACAACAGGTTACTATCCTAAAGGGTTAACATAAAAATTTCTCTATCTCAGGTGGCATCACTCGTCTAGCAAATCATAAACCCCTTAGTCAATTGGCAATTAACCCAATCAGCTCCTATAAGTCTATTAGGTTATTAAAATGAAATCAACACCCTAATCACTTGTCTATTGTTGAAGATAATCCTCACAAAACATTCATCAATCTGGCAGATAAAAATACAGTGGATAATTAAATAATCACTAGGAGTATTTCTTCAAGAAATAGTTATCATATATATTTGATATCTCTCACATCCATTAGTGGGATAAATTTCTAATGAACAAGCAGATTTATCATAACCAAGTAATCTGGATAATGTTTGAAAGTCACAACAGCATAATAACTACATTGGCTGAGATATGGCCCAGATGTCAGTGACAAAAAATATTTTCCAAATTTTAGTGACTTTAAAAAGGTTGCCAGTGACAAAAAACCTCAATTGTTTTGACCTTTTAAAGTTTCTTTGTAAAACATTTTTAAAAAACCTGCAGTTCTTTGGCATACCATTCAGAATCCAATGGCTGTACCAGAAAAACGCTTTATTTCTCAAAAAGGTTATTTTGTTGTTATGCCACGTTGACACAAAAAACTTAGCCTCAGATCTCCTTTGTCTTTTTTTCTTATATAATAATCCCTTAACTTATCAATATCTTTATTAACCATATTCCCCAATCTTAAGCATAATACTTCTTTTAAAACTAAACTAAGGATTTAAGGCGAAATCTTGCAGCGGAGTAGGTTTCCACACAAATCTGTAAATTCATCACCACGTCCAAAACAAATCACAAATTCTACTAATGACAGTAGAAGATTATTGGAAAAGAAACGTTTGTACCATAGACTATTAAGTAGGCTTCTTGGTTATAGTGAAAAACAAGACTATTTTTTTAAGTCCCTTAAAAACTATCTAGCAAAAGTACTAAGTTTTGCCAAACAATAAAGTATTAGCCATCAGATCCTTCCACTTAAAATTTTATAGCACTTTGAAGGATCCATATAGCCATTAACATTTCTTCTCAGTCCCCATTAAAGGTAAAAACCTGGATATTTAGAAAAAAATATGTTAGAATATTTTCCCTAAATTTAAATTTGAGAACATACCTTGACTACAGTAATTTGACCAGTGACTTGACTACTTAGTGTTCTGGAAGGGATGCCTGGTTTACAATATTAAGTGTCCCAGACAAGATTGCATAAACTATCGCAACCTAATAATGACTTTCATGAAACAAATCCAAAGTCCTATTGTTGCCATGCGCAAGACACTTACCAATTTAACAATTTATATCCTAATCCCACACAATAAAATTATGCATTGTAAAAGCCCTTAAGAAAGGAGTAACATTGTCCTTGAAGGAAAGAGTAATGTAAGGCTCCTGGAAGCGGCTATCAATTATATCAAGATATACACACTTTTCAGGCCAAGAGAAGCTCTAACTCTTGGGCCTTACCGCTGGTAAAATATTAGGGACCTAGGACATAAGCTTGATGAGTGGTGGGTGACCGTTGCTCCCCTTGTTTATACCTAGAAAATCCCCCAATTGGTGACTAGTCTCTAAGCCTATCATCATCTCTGATCCTGCAAAAAAACTATATACGTATTTTTGGCAAATTTATGCTGATCTAGGAGATTTGGTTAGGAGCAATAGATTAATCAAGGCGTATTCTCAAACAAGACGCCCAAACAGTGTTCCTGACGCATGGAAAACCTTTTTCACCTGAGGTGTTCTCATGTAAAAAAAGCTTACATTTATAGTTAAAGGAAATCTGGTTAACATATTTAGAAATTAATTGATTCAAAGGTAAAAAGTAGTCAAGATGAACTTTGCTAAGATATTGGGTATTGAAACTAACTAAAAGTTAAGATGATTATATATGAGCATGATACCCTTAACAAGCCTTTTATACAGACCCAGAAGTAAAATCTCGAACAATTTACTAAAATATTTTGCTGAGGTCATTTGTTAATTTCACACTTATACAAGAAAGTTTTCAACTCCTTAAAGCAACAATTTATTCTGTTAGATTGCCAAATATTAGACTTCAAATAGGGCTTATAATGGGCGCTAGTTTTTATTGATAGTGTTACCAGTGGTAATTTTGCATATTCCATGTATAAAGCTTAAAGGCGAGAATTTTTTTGATTTAGTTTTTCACTAGTCTAAATTTGAGCTTATGGTTGTGGAGCACTGTTATAGATTTTTAGAAGCCTTTGTCTTGACATCTTCTATTGTATAAGTGTCATCCATTTCTATACATCCTGTGAATTTTCCTTTAATATAGGCACACAAGTTATTAATGTGAAGCTAATATGTGGACTCAGGTTTCTATCATAGGTGCTGAAAGCTTCTTGATGGAAGCCTGGTTCCTTTGGCATGCAGCATTCTAACATCTGGACTGAAGTTACAGTTTTCTTATATTAAAAATTTGGCATCATTCAATACGTGTAAATTATGAAGAAATAATTTCTATTGATGGATATAGAAAAAAAGAAACAGTTAATTTTGCGGCAAGATACTACTTAAAGGCCCAACATCTTTGAACTAACTTGAGCCTAGATCTGTTGACCGCAAAGATCATCTTTCATAGTTCACTCAAGTACCATCCCTAACTTACAATATATATGATGTAGGATTAAAAAGTAAAGAAGTCCTTTACGGAGCTTAAAGAGAAATTATATATGTATGTATAAGGGCCTACATGAGTGAGGTTAATGGTTATAGACACCAATGAGGATGGAATAAGAATAAGGTTGTTTATATGGTTCAAGACAAGGAGATAAATTAATCAGAAGTCTCACAAAATAGTCACATGATAACAGCCGAATTAATTTTGTTAAAAGACTGCAATCAACCAGGACAATTTTGGAATAATGTCCCAACCAACAATTATCAAATGAACACCCAAATAAGGATTAAGAACTCGCTACCACAGTAACTGGGTCAACCTCCATACTAAGGGTGAAGAATTAAAAGACTCCTATAAAGACAACACTATTTACCATCTACTATGAGCCCCCAAAGAGGTAGAGGTACTTTTGAGATTAAAATATAACAAGCCTTGAATGAAGCTAACTCATGTTATATTGATCAAGCTTTAAGACCCGCAAACTTATCAATAGCATTGATGAAGGAGAACTTATAGTGCACGAAACATTCACCAGTATGGAGAGCCATAAATAGGCTATCAATGAAGTAAAAAAATTAGGACTTGCAGAATAAACTTAAGTTGTTTGAGAAAGATGGCAACTAATGTTCTTGCAACTGGTAACACCTTCAAGAAGTAATCTAAAGTTTAAGTTGTCATTTAACAAATCTATGTGCTATACATTTTAAATATGGAGCACCTTTCAACATTATATCTTTGAAGTTAATGGACAAGCTCATTTATCTACTTGAAATTGACTATGATGTATAATTAACATAAAATCAGATTTACTCACATGTTAAAAGCTTACTCAGCTCTACTACTAAAAATTTTAATGTTTGGAGTTGACTGCTGCAGTTACTATGTTTTTGTATGACAACTAAAATACTCATCAGACTTAGTTTCTATTGTATTTTAAGGGCTTCAGTTTATATAAAGCACCAAGTGCTTCTTGATCAAATGTCTTTTGCCTTTAAAATTGATTAATCAAACCCCAAAGAATATCAAATGAATGTTATATAATAGACAATGTGATTTATAAGATAATTATAAACTGAAATCAAATGGATATAATAGTCTTCTAACATCACTAGAGGATCACAAAAGATTACTTTCAAGCACAGATGAGGATGCTGAGATCCTTCCTAGCAAACATCAAGTCATTCCATTTGCAGTAAGCGTCCAAATCTAGTAAAAATGATGCTGCTATAAATCTATAACAAGGGTGGCATCTTTGTTGAAAACTTAAAACGTTACCAGTCTTTTGTTGTTCTAGTTATACTGGAGAACTCAAAGTGGTACTAAGAAACTTCATTAGACTCTAATAAAGTTAAATAAAGGCATGTTTTTGTTAACGTCAAACTTACAAACTGCAACGCCGTTTAGTTAATGCATGAAATAGATTTTTTTACAAGTTAAGGCTAGGTGCAACAACCAAAAGAAATTTAAAGAGTTATAATACCTATTGGAAAAGTTTGAGGGTTTTTTAAAAGGATAAAATCAATTTGGTTTGGAAAAAGAGAGATCCTTTGAATGGACAAAATCAAAGAGGTACTTTTGAAAACCATATCATTAATACAAAGCTGATGGGTAATTTAACTCTCAAGAGCTCAATAAACTAATGGACATTAGTATATCAATACCCTCAAAGAGCCCTGGTATCGCCTTTTGCTCATAACTAATAATATTATATCTTAATGCATAACTGTGGATTAATGCAAACTGAAAGAGGTTGAAAAAAGATTTATACGCATCTTACAAATTGACAGTTATAAAGAGACATAAAGATCCAAATGCTTCATAATTTGGACCTTACTTTAGGCTTTTGGTAGATATAACTTTCACCTGATTATTGCAAGAAGTGCACAATAATCACCAGTCAAGGTCTAATTAAGACACTCATGATTCTGCAAGGGCTTTGTAATGCCTCAGCTACCTTCCAACGATCAATAAACAAAATATCAATCAAATTTAATAGTTATGTGTCTTAATCTTTTTGTACAACTCTCCATCTTCAGAAATTCTTTAGGAGAACGTCAACGCATTTGTATGGTATTTACACATCTCTGCGCCTCAAAACTCAAAATATAACTTAGTAAGCGCTACTTTTGAGATAAAGAATTGAATTCATTGATCAAAAACTTTACCAACAAAGAGCTCAAGCTTAAGTGAGAACTTAATTCAATCACTCATGATGAACCAATCAAGTTCAAGTGATACTTTCAGATCTTTCTAGGATTGTATGAGGACCACTTATAATTTATGCATATTTTGAAAACATTGCTTTTCTGCTCACTCACCTGTTGTCCAAGGATGGGAGATTTCATTGGTAATTAAACATGAAGAAGCACAATGAACTCAAGAAAAGAGTAATGGATGGTCTTTTTCTAGTATATCCAGATCAAAAAAGCCTTTTAATTGTCTATGGATGTAAGTGATATTGAAAGGGGAGCTACGTTAGCTCAACTGGGCAAAAATAAAGTTAATAAGCACTAAGAATACTAAATAAAACGTCTTCTCTAAGGTAGAAATGAACTACAAATTTCACTAATAGATATTAATTGACAGTAATAAGAGCAGTTAAGCATCCAACCTCACAGGTACAGAATGCAAATTATGTCAACCTATCATGCTCACTTTGATGATCTCAAACTTGTGAAAAATGGATAGATTCCTGGTATGATGAGCTATTAAACTTCTAGGGTATGTGTAGTGCGAGTTTTTCTTTTAAATGCTAATTACACAGATATTGTGGCTGGTCCAACACTTGCTCTACCATATAGATGACTACACAGTAAAGTTCTTGATTCTATATTATAGAAAAGCTATGCTAAAGATCTACACAAATTTTACTTAATTAGCGAGTAATAAGTATTCCATAAATAAGAAAAGTTAGTTTTTATAGTACCAGGGGGAGAATCAAGATTGTGATGAGGGATAGACGCATACACATGTGTGGGTGGGAGTAGATTCATGAATAGAGAGGGTGATGGCACATTCCAAGTTCAGAGTTGGAGTAGTTCAGGATTCATCAGTGCAGATTTGACAGAGATCAATAATAGTAGCACAGTTAAGTATTTCCCATTATTTACCATTAGGAAGCCAATATAGAGTAAGGTATAATGGGTGGTATAAGGTGGTTGATGAGGTGACTTGAGGAGTTAAACGGTGATTATAACCTCAGGCTTGATCAATTTACATCAAGTCAGATTGGGCATCCTTCCCTATCTCATCAGTCAATGAAGCCTTAATAGGGTATTTATCTAGAATTCATCAGTTTTAAACTTGGCGTTAATATGGTGAATCGCTCAGTACTTAAAAAATATAAGTGTATTAGTGATGTTGACTTTTGGCTTAATAAAATATCATTTAATAAATTTTAATAATTATATTGGGCTGAATCCTGATTAACAATCGATAATTCTTATAGACTCATGACAATAGCAAAATAAATAATTTTACATTAACTAAAGTAATATCTTAAGTGCTTTCCAAAAAGTTGAGGCTTCCTGTACAACTTTTAGCAGTAATCTTTGAGATCACATATTAAAAGACCACAAGCGTCTGAACGCTAATGGGTTGTCATGGATATCATTATTTTACCTAGAAGCTGATGAGATGGCATCTTTAGGATTTATTAAGGGAGCTTGAGAAGAATTGGGAAGAAAAATAATGAGACTCACATTATATTTTAGAAGTGGTTGAAATACTCCCTCTAAGTACATGGTCAAATAGAGAAGTTTAAGAAAAAAGTGGGCTACATATGTTAGACCTAGTAAATTATAAGTTATCCTAGTGTATCACAACCAAGTTGGCCATGGAAGATTTTATAAAACCTATGAGCACTTGAAGGGATGAGTCTATTAGAAATCAATGGGGGATGAAGTTAATCAAGTTTTATTTATGTGTACCCTGCGATAGCTTCACACAATTGTAGAATAGCTTTGCCCTAAAACAGTGCAGCTGAATGCCCTTTTTTAAAATGTCAAATTGATGTTATGCGACTATTACTAAAAAACTATAAAAGCAAATTCTGCTTTTTCTTTATTGTGATTGACCACATCATTGTGTATGTTAAAGGCATTGCTATCTAAGCATACACAGTCGCTGCTACCACTAAGTTCCTATAAATTAAGAGATTACCAAATCTGTTGATCAGAAATCCTAATTTTAAGACAGCGATGAAAACTTATCTCCTATGCAATGAGAAAAGTGATGGACCTATTGTAGTAAACAGAAATTATGACCCTTACGCACCATGGCTAATGGAAGTATTGAGAGCCATAGAAACTCAAGCTAAAACTTTAAATAAGTTATGCATTAATCAAAGTTCACAGTTGGACACCTTTTTGAACTAATAATTGTTTGATATTACCTTAGTTACTACTGAGTAATTATGATGTCTATAAAGTTTCGTACAAGTGAGAAGCCGCCCTAACATCTATATTAGCCCTTATCAATGATACCAATAAAAAGAAATAGCCTGTAGGTAGCTATCAGCAAGCACTAGAAGATATGCTATTGAGGATTATAATCGAGGCAGGTTCAATATTGAAATGCAAACATTAGATGTAGAAGATGATATACAGAGAAGAATCATGCTACCTGAAGTTGAAGAAAACAATGTAATTTTATTCTACCATGTCCACAGAAGCAAACTGGAAAAGATTTAGCAACGTGGTCAAGTCGAGTTATAGTCCTAGGAAGAATTAAACTAATTCTATTATCAAGGATGAAGTTATCAAAGTCTTCTACAATTGTATACATGAAAAAATCTTTGATTACTCTCTTAAACTCATCATAATGGCTGATGTCATGGATAAACCGCAAGTATCATTGATAATTCCCTGTTAAAAAAATAACAGAGGATAACAGTATACAAAGCCTTGTGAAGGACCCTGAGATCTATGGGACCACCAATGTGATACTATTGTAAGAGTATAATAAGGATATTGATGAGTCAAACAATATAAATGATAAAACTGATGAGTAATCAAAATTTAAAAAAATTACAGTTATTATGGATTGACTGGCAAGTTCGTTATTCAAAAGTGTACAAATGTGTATGATGAATGATCAGATTGTCAAATATAATTAAAACCAAATGACACCGTTTTAAGGGAAATGTGATTTCAATGGTCATTTTTTTGAAAATAATGAACTAAAAAAGTGGCCCATAATATCACAAAAAAAAGTTAGAATTAAATTAATAATTGTAGTGAATAATAAAACATCCGTGAACACCAGATTATGACTTTATACTCACTTTAGGGATTACAAAGATGGCTTAAGAGCTAAAAAATGACAGTCCATTCCAAAAAGCTGCCATCCACCAGAATTGACATATGGGAACTGAGAAATTACAATTAAATTATGATTAAAATCCTAACAATTACCTTTTTCTCATGGGATATGGTAAAACTCTAAAAATACTTTTATCTTTGATATATTTGATTTGGTAAATACCCCGATATTTTTTTTAAAAATGCTATTGCACAAATTTTTGTGCACTTATTTTTTATTTTGGAATTGAAGAAGGATTAGCATAAGTTAATAGCTAGTTATGGGGTTGAAACAATTAATTTGAGGCTGTACTGATCATTACCAAGCTTGAAAATATCGTGCCACTATCAGCCAATCTATTTATTGAGGAAAATATCAGGTAGCTGTTGCAAAAGCTTGCACAATGGTAAAGAAGTGATTCGTTAAAGAATTCTTAGGTTTCCATTTATAGTCTTAGTATCCATAAATGAATCTATAGTCCATATGGTATTAACAATCCAGCAGCTCGTGAATGTGATCTGCTGGGCTAGAGGTAGGTAAAATACAGATTGAGTGCATTGTGATACTATGAGTTTGCCAAACTCAGGAATGAAATCTTTTTTAGTATAAATTATTTCATAGTAATGGCAAGGTAATAGTGTCAGACGAGGACATGTGAGTAGATGTGATTAATAACACCGAGATGGCGTTTAGCCTAGCAGTTTCTGGGTGACTCAGAGTCTGTCATGGTATCTGTGAGATATTAGTCCAAAGATTGGTGCTTGTCATAGACTTCCAGATGAGGATCCCTTTCAAAGTACAGAGTTATTATTGTCTACTGTGGATTTTAAATACTCATCTGGATGCTGATATATTGTGAAAATGGAGCGTTAATTGCTGTTAGGCGTGGTTGAAATCCTCTAGGCACCTCATATAAAACTACTGCTAAGACCAATGCTGTCAAAATGAGCAATGCAGCTATTATGATCAGTTGCATAAAAGATAGGGGACTTTTCATAGGTCCCATTGGGGAGTCGCAAGGGTTATTCTGTAAAGGGAACACACAAAATATATGGAAAGACATAAAGTTTTATTATGGAAAAATGAGATATCTAAATAGTAGACTTTTCATGTTTACTTAGAGTTTTAATGTGTACACTGAAAGGATCATCAATATAATAATTGACTAGGTTGATATTAAAATGAAACTATCGTCCTAATTGAGATCTTCACAACCTAATTGAAAGTTTGTCTTCTACGCTAGACAGGTGCTAACGGTCTTCCTTATAATCATTGAAGTTACTTGAATTCTTACAGACAAAAAGTGATCATATCCCTTCAACTCTTCCTCTCGTGTTGACAACTTCTTGACCAAGGAAACTTCTCCCTTCATCTCTTAATGCAGGACCTCATGGAGTAGCTGAGAAACACTTGGACAAGGGATACTTTTCCTTAAACTTAAATCTTAAGAGTTTCCAAATGACAATTAGATAATAGAAACCTTTTTCTTCCACTCTAATCACAAATGCATACAAAATAAATTGCAAAACTATCAATACGTTATTTAAAGTAAACTTTAGATTACTACTGCTTTATTAATTAAAAACAAGGGATTTATATAAAGTAATCCAGTACTCAAATCTTCTGTTGGTGCCCCAATAGGAAAGACAGATGTCAGTGATGAATTAGCCCTCTGGAATCATCCATAACAGTGATTTTTTTCATCAGTTTAGTTAGATTCCACCACAACTAGAACATGACCCTGTCATGGAATTGAACATGGACTCCGCTAGTGTACCAGGACAACCAGTATGAAAACTGGTTAGCCCTTTGCCATTTCGCCTTGATTGGTGTACCAACCCTACAAGTCCGCGTCCAACCACCAACAAACCAACAAAGGCTTCTCCTTTAGCCCCAGGTGTCCTCGTCATGTGCCCCAGCAAGTCCTGCCCCCTTCCTGGGTGGCTCAGGCACCTCCGCGCTGCCTCAATCTCATGTCCCTTCACCAACCCATCTGGGCATGGCCTGGCGAGTCCATCCCCCTACCTGGGCGGCTAGGGCACTCCCTAGATGCACCCTGCAAGGTTGGCGTCCAGTCAGCACATCCGCTGGTAGCCAGCTGGCCAGGTTCCTGCCAGTTTCTCATAGGGAGGAGGCATGGGAGCTTGCGGTGCCGGCTACTCCAGGTGTGATCACTCACACCTATTGGAGATCTCCTGTACCACCTTCCCCACTCTAGTTGCTCTAAGCTACTTCAAACAAATAGGAAAGATGTGCAAACAAGAGATGCTTATTAAGAGGGAATGAACAACTATTTATACTACTTTCAGGGCTACTGTTCCCAAGTACTCTTTAGCTAATCAAATACTGGAAACCCCATCAGCCACTTGCTTCTAAAACTCTATCAGATCGTCTCTTTTTTTTTAGTACTAGATGGTCCCAACCCAAGGGGGGATTCATCGATGTCAGATTGTCTCTTCATTCATTCATTCATAATTCATAGTGATTCCCTCCAGATCTGCTCATCTGATCACGGAATATTAATATTAGGTTAAATTTTCCTAAGCATAAGTCGCTGGTCAATTGTATATAAATTTGTAAATTAATTAGAACTTCAAGCATCTTCAGCATGAGTCACTGGTGCTCCAAATTAGTTGTTAGAACCATTTTTGGACAATTCATAACAGATTTATCAGCTTTCCACTGCAAACTCCAACAACTATCTTTGGATGGCATTTCAGCAGCAAACGCAGCTTCTGCCAAGCTCAAACTTGATTCAAATATATAACATTAAATAGTTCAATCTAGGCAATTTGCTGGCAATTATGTCCTACTAACCGGAAGCCCTAATTCTGATACTATTGGATGGAATCCATCTGGTTCAAATCTCAACAGACCCAATCTGGGTTGGATTTTATATTGTGTCCCAACGCCTTTTCTCAACTCCAGGGGACTATTCTTATTAATCTAGCAACCTGCTTAGGTAATGGAACCTTTTAACTATCAACAGCTGGTAGCTTATCTAGAAGGTTAACACACAAGTTGCTACCAAAAGCGTTCTCAATGCCCAACAACTACATTATACTATTAATTAATTGGCAACAAACTCTGCTTGACTCATATAGCATAATTAAATTATCAGTGTTTAATTGATAATTGAAAAATTTGATATGTTGTTAAGGATTTTCTCTGACAGCACATCAGTAATCCAGTGGAATCAAACCTGATGGTGTTGGAATTTTGACCTATTTTCAGAAGGCAGGCCATTAGAGTTCGCATTGTAGGCCAACATATAGGATGAATTCATTATATTTATTATAAAGATAGAAGTATCAATTCCCTTTTATCATAATATTTGGGACCCTTTTATAGGGTTAATAATAATTAATATACATAAAAGTTGATATTCTGATATCTAATAAGTAGATATCAGATCAATTATAATACTAAGTAAAGGAATAAAAATACAAGGTTGTTAAAAAGCACCTGATAATTTCAGATGCGAATGATTTTATCCCAATTTGGATAGGACCTCATCCTATGAGGATCTTTAACTTTTGGTGAAGTATTATCAAAACTTTTAGGCTTTTAGCCTAAAACCCCAAGACTTGGCCTTAAGGGAACCATTGAGGTTTACCCCAGGATAAAGATTAACCTTAAAAGAGTAAGATCCTGAAAGAGCACCCCTCAAGCCTTGTCCTAGGGGGGAACCTCTTCAGCCAATGTCAAGGGAATGAGGAACACCAGAGGCATCTGAAACCTGTGGATTTTTTTGATATTAAATATGTTCCTCATTTTGGGTAAATTCATTTATCATCAGGAGAAGATAGCATTGGATGTTTTGTTTAAAGTGTACATCTAAAAATGGTTAAATAGGTTCTATTGACAGATAATTTGGTCAGATAGCAGCTGAAGTTGATTGTCCAGCCAATAAAAGAAAATACAAATGTGGTTCAATAGGAGAATAATTGAACAGCAGTCAGATTACTGTTGTTGTAATTAAGTCCAGTTCAAACGTCAGGCTTTGAAACATTCCAAATGTTCAGAGTTTGAGATAGTCATCTTTTGAATATAGACAATTATTCTTTAGACAATTAAAAATGGGCCGATCTCACATATTGGTAAGATGAAATTAATAATGCTATAAAGTTAACAATAGAATAAGAGATCAAAAAAATATCAGCGTGTCCAATGTTAGAGATGCACAATTCCTTAAGAGATTGGTGTGCTCATTATAGTTGCAAAGAGCTAAGAAGCCAGTCAACACTGGTGATTGGATTAGATTCGAGGGTATAAATGCTATATCTTTAACTTGAGGAACATTGAGGGTTGGATTAGGCAGATTGGGTATTTAATAATTCGATTTAGGTTGTGAATCAGACTGGATTAGCTTTTATATAAAGATCCTTAGTTAAACTCTTATGTTTTTGATCTAAATTGGCACAGATATTTCTGGAATAATTGATTTGGATAATTAATTGTATGTTTTAGACCTTAAATTGATTTTTAGACAATAATTCTCACTCTGAAGATTGGAGATTAGTTTTATAGGATCCAACATCTGTCCAGTGGAGTTTCTCCATAAATTAGGTTTAGCTGAGCAACCACAAATTCAGCGATTGTGGGGAATTATCAAATTGGAAAGATTGGGCAGAAAAAAAGGGTAGTCATCGTTCTTAGTAGTTAGATCAGGTGGTTTGGATTTTAAATCAAATGGATGGCCATATTCATGGGTTATACTTATGGTAGGGCCTAAATCAGTTGATTTTGACTCTTCAGTCACAAGGATATTACTTAAGTAATTAGTATAGTAATGAAAAATTATTAAATTGTTGGGAATTAAGAAAATTAATGGGGAAATAGGTTTTGACTTTTGTATCTTTGGACAAATTATTAGTCTCATCCAAGACCAGATTTTCAAGTAAGGTTGATTTATCCATTGTGAGGGTTAATTGCTCATCATTAATTTCATTTTTGGACAGATTATTAGTCTCATACAATGTTAAGATTTAAAATTTCAGGTTGATTCAACCATCTTAGGGCTCAAATCCTCATTATTGATTTGATTGTTGGATAGATTATCAGTCTCATCCAGTACTTGATCCTTATTTGAGGAATATATACATCTAAACTAGTTTACTGAAATTTTTATGAACCTTGGCAAGCTTGATTGGCAGAATTAACAAGAACAAAATTGTTTTGCGCCTTTTGAATTATACTTAATTTCCATTTACAACTATTGGCATATCAGGTGAACTCTCTTATTATATTAAGTCTTCTTGAGTACTGCCTATCGTCAGTATTTATCATTCAGAATTTTTAAGAGTTGAATATAAGCTGCATAAATAAGCTCCTCCATTTGGTTCTCAATAGACTGATAAGCATGTTCCCAGTTGAGGGGACTTGAATTAAGGGGCACAAGATTTTCCAAGTCTTCCCTGAGCTTGGCAAAGCTGGTTGCAAGTTGATTTGGCACTTCTCAGAATCTTAGGTATACTTTGATTTGGTTGACCATGGTTGAAGTTTTGTCCTCATTGTGCGACTCAGAAGTGACCTGGCAGAAAGCACCAGTGTTGGGATTTGACCCATTTTCATAAGGCAGGCCATCAGAGTTTGCTTTGTAGGCCAACATATAGGATGAATTCATTACATTAATTATAAAATATAAGTAAAAATCCCCCTTTATTAAAATATTTGGGACCCTTTTATAGAGTCAATATTAATTAATATTTCATTACAGTTGATATTCTGATATCTAATAAGTGAGATATCAGATCAATCATAACACTTATTAAAGGAATATTTATATAAGGTTGCTAAAAAGCACCCGATAGATTCAGATAGGAATAATTTCATCCCAATTAGGATAAAAGTTTATCCTATGAGGATCTAGAACCTTTGGTGAAGTATTATCAAAACCTTTTAGGCTTTTAGTCTAATACCCCAAGACTTGGCCTTAAGGGAAGTGTTGAAGTTTAAACCAGGATAAGGCTTAACCTTATAGAGGGTAAATCCTGACAGATGGATTAGTTAATATCAATCAGGAATTACAACCATTAATAGTTTTCATGCTCTAATGATAAATCTCACATCTGCTATGGTAATTCACCCCTGGCGGATAAAAAAGATATATATATAATTGATGAAGCTGGATTATGTGAGCATATTGAAATCTCAACACTTCCCCCTGGTTAACCAGAATAACCAGCGAAAAGATAGAAATTTGGATGTGGAAGCCACCTCAGGCTGCAGTAATAATTTGGAAATCATAGTTAAATATGATCAGGTTGAGCTCATTATTGTCCTCACTTGATGCATCTCATGCCATTCTTAGAAATGCAATTACACTTCTACTTTTCCTACTTGCTGCTTCCTCACTTGAGTGTAATTTCAATGACCCATGACATACCATGACATTTTGGTTAGTCTTCAAAAAAAATATTTTCTGGAAAGCCTATATTACTCCAGGTTAAGCTATTACAACTCCCTGCCATTTAAGGATAATCCCAGTTGGCTTCACTGATTCCTAGGTTCTCCACTCCCCCAGGCTGAGCTCTCTATTTTTTATCATAGTGAATCTTTATGACTCTCCTTGCTCATGCCTCTTTATGGCAGACCTAGTTTCAAAACGAGATGATTCTGCTAACACACACAGTCTTCTTTAACTTCGTCATAGTTCATCCCCCTTCTCATCATATGACAAAGGAGGTAGGAACACCACCAGATACTTTTTATCTTGGCAATAAAATGAATTTGAAATTATTTATTTTTTTCATTTTCATATTTTTTACAACGATGATCTCCAAATAAATTAAAAATTATACTCTTTTCATATATTATGTTTCTCTTTTATTTTTTTTTCTCTATCTTCATTTCTTTCTCCTTACCATCACTTTTATAGAAATAAGAATGATTCAAATAAATTCCAATGATTCAATAACCTACACAGAAGGTAAAGATGTACTCCCTTAACCAGAAGTCCTTGGAAAAAGTTGCAAAGGGTGGTAACCCATTAATATAACGTTCCCTAAAGACATCAAATGCTTACCCAGGGGACCTCTTAGTGGCCTCACAAACCACACTAAACGCCAAATGCAAGTCCCTATTGATGGGCAATTAAAAATGCTCCACCAGCATATGTTGTATAATAACAATTACCACTCACTCCTCACCTCCCCAGTTAAGCATGAGTTAGGGAGACTTTGGGTGTAGAACGCCTGGGGATCTTGTTTGCTATCACTGAAAAATAATTTTATACTTTGAAAGCAAAGTTTTTATCATGCAGAAATTCTGTCAAGTATTTATTGACAAAGGCTTTGCCATGGCAGAGCAGGCAGATGCTGTAGCCAAGGTCATCATTGAAGATGCCATAAAAGGTGTGACACACCACATCAAAGTCACCAAACCGTATTTAATAAGAAATATGACCACTTCATATCATCTGAAGACCTCCCAATTGATCTCCCCTGCAACTTTGTCAATATAGAGTTAATAAAAGGCCTGAAGTTTAAGCAGAGTTTTAGCAGATTGAGCTTCAATAATTCCACCTCATGCCTAAATCCTTTAGCGGGAAGTATATTACAGTTATTGACCCTAAACCTGAGGTAGAGGCTAACCTCAACTTGAACCCCAAGTTGCACAATTTATTTTACCAGAGGGACAAGTGTCAGACCCTTTCAGATGACTCCTTTGAAGGCACCCCCAATTTTCCAGAACTTCCAGACACAAGGTTATCAAGCCCATGCATGACTAGCTGCAGGCAAAAGAACAAAGAGGTGGAGGACCCAGAGGTGATGGACAAAAACAATGAAAACTTTAGAAACACATCAGGTGGCGACAACCCCATTCAACTGAGAAGAGAATGGTGAATACCAAATCATTAAACCAGTTACTACTAAGAAACGCAAAGCAGAATATTTGCAAAGAAGTGAGCAGAGGCCAGAGCAAGAGCTGAGGAAGCTAAAAAAAGTAAATCAGAACCTAGAATCAAACAACTTAGATGGAAATGTAAACCACTTTATTATCCTGATGGAGTTCTCTGAGAGTTAACGGAAGATATATCAGACCCTCAGGAACAGGAGGTAATTCAGGGGAAAATGATGTCTCAACAACTGGAAATGAACCGGTGACAATTCAGGTCAACATCCCTATCTCTGTCCACTTACCTACAGACTCAACAAAAAACGCACAAAATAAAGTGTACAAAAGCTTTCATGAAGGCCCAAACACCGATAGAGCGAGCATGGCTTCATCTTTTCTCAATTTGGCAGCTCAGAAAACCTACTTAGAAACTCAAAATTAAATTTACTGAATTTCAATAAACTTGAGTTGAATAGCCCTGAGCTATCCAATTAAAACGATTGGGCATATTGGGCAACCTGATCACAATAGAGATGACAATGTAGCAGGGCTGAAGGCCGCCAGATTCAGGCCAAGAAAATAAAGCACCTGAAAAACCCTCTGTCAGACATCCTGGCGATCCGGAAAAGTCTTTGCCTGAGGGGGAAGAAGATGAGTGGGCATGGATGCTCCTCTCAAACTTCTTGATGTGGTCCACCCCCTGTGGGTTCAAATTAGGCCTGGCATGAGCATAACCAAGTTGTCATCGACTGATAACTTATGGGGAGTTCTGGCCATCACCATCACATGACAAGACAACCAGTAAACCCTAGAGAACATCTATGCCCCCAAAAACCCAACCAAATGTGCCAACTTTTTCACTGTGGTGTCCAGATTATCATTACAGGAGGACAGTATTCTGCTAGGAGACATGAATTGTTGGCTCATGGGGCCACAGACAGATGGCCCCAGACATTGACCACCCCTGAGGACACCAGAAATATCATTGCTCATGGAGATTTTGGAATTTATCAATGCAAACAAAGGGTGTGCCAACCCTCGAACATATGTTGAGGCCACACTTAGGGAGGATTAGCTGCTTTTGATGATGCACATTGACCTTGTCTACATATTGGCGACTCTAGAGCATATACCAGAACACTATGAAATGGTTAGCATGAGTCACTCAGCCCATCAGTTGGTAAGACTTACCTTGAGATAAGAGATGTAGGCACAACAGCGCCCCAAATGGAAAAGATTCACTTGAAAATGGTGTGTAAAATTAACTTCACCGACTGGTTAGTGATAAGAAGCATGTCCTGCGATTTGAGGGACCCCCTCAGCAAGTATCCGATCCAAACCTGGGGGCAATTGAAAGCAAAATGGTCGCATCTCCAAACTTGCATCCAACAGGAAGCATGTGACAGAGGCGGCGGCTCTTCAGAAGGCAAACAACCGTCAAAAACCTTGAGGAAAATGCCTCCAAATGGGCCACAACACCAATTGGACGAGGGAATGGGTTTTGCTAGCCTTAAAATCCAAAGATTCTTAAACAAGCCCAGGAGCGCTAGCGTTATAGGCATGGGAAAAGCTCGTGGCAGAGGGTAAAAAGTCATCCAGATACCATATGTGCAGATTCAACACCCAGAAATACCAGTCACAGTGTGAATCTCTGACCTCTCATATGGCACTGTAGCACATTCTCTAGAGGCGCTAGTGGAAGTAGCCCATGAATACTACAAAAAAGTATACTAAAATGAGGGCACTTTACCTCAAGACATTAAGACATTTCTTGGGAGGGAAGACCCACCCCAACCCTGGACACATTGACCCTCGTGGCGCCAATAATGAAGGAAGAACTCAACACAGCTACCAGGAATCTCCCAGCCGGAAGAGCCCAGGACCCATGCAATGCTGTATGAGATGATCACAGTTCTAGACATACTAAGCCACATCAAACTTGCAACGCTTAATAACTGCCTGGATAAACCTGGTTGTTTTTAGGGGGGAACAAAGCCCTGCTCGTTCTACTGCACAAAAAAGGTGACCCACAATTACTTGACAATGGGTCTAATCCCGCTAATTAATTATGACACAAAACTGATGTCAAAAATACTGGCGCGTCATCTGGTTTCTATTAGAAGGACATTGTCTCATCAAACGAGTATGGGTTTGTCCAAATAAGTAGCATATGGGACAACATCAACTATGGTCAACAACGTCACACACAGGTGAATTCTAGTGGGGCGTTAGTATTACTGGATCAGCAAAAGGCTTACGACAGAGTAGACTGGTCGTAAATGAACCTCTGTATGGAAAGAGTGCACCTACAATGAAAGTTCATTAACTATGTCATGAAAAAACCACAACAACCAGCTTTTCATTCCTAGGCCCCAGGTTTCAATTGTTGCAGATCTCGCCTCAATACAATGTGAGGAAAGGGAACTATTTAAGTCCCCTTCTGTACAACCTGGCCTTTGACCCAGTACTGTGGGTGGCAGAAGCGAAACTGGAAGGCATCATTGTGCACGGCAGCTGACGTCAAAGGCTTTTGTTTATGTAGATGATGTGGTGATTGAGATTGCAAGCATGGAGGATTAAGAGACACTTAATTTGATCATCCACCATTATGAGAAAGCTATCAATGAAAAAGTAAATAAACAAAAACAGAAATCCTACCTGTTGGTGGTTCATCAATTGCCCAACTGACCTAAAGAGGCAAAGCTCAAACTTCAGATTGCCACCAAGACCCAGCCTCAACCACCCCCACTCCCACTCTCACCACCCCCACTCAGCCTTAAATGACAACTTGGATGGGAAAAGCCAAGGCTTTATATACCCGTCGCTGTGGTTATCTGAAGAAACATAAAAAACGGTAAATCAGCATAAGAAATCCTGATAGGTTGCTTTTTACAAAAAAAACCGTTCAAATAAAGTTAAAACCTAAAATTATCCTAGGTGCAACTTATCAGTAGCTAACTAGCACCTTCAAACGTGACATCACTGATTTGAAAGAGATTGCTTTGAGTGCAAATTTATCTCCAATTCTCAAGAAATTAATGAAATAACTTGAAAGTCTCACAAATCACCCAAAAATGACAGAATATATACTAAATCTATTAGTTCAGCCAATTTATGCACTTTAGAAAAAATTTAAATCCCAAAATAATGACTCAAACTATAATTTAGTTAGTTATGAAGTTTAAATCACAATAAAAAAATAAAGCCCTTATTTAACCAGTTATTTATGGTAAGGGAAATATCATTGGCAATTAATAGATAATTTTATGTCTGAGCTACATATAATTTGGCGGCTTTTAAGACCACCCCAGCCACCACTAGATCTTCAAGAGTTAGGTAAATGGGCAGAATTTAGGCTCCGTTTGGGGTGGCTCCCTTAGGAGACCCAATGAAGCACCTGGGCATCTTCCTGAACCCCAACGGGCCAGACTTGGCAGGTATAAAGGATGGTCTTGTCAGGAAGCTTACTTTCTGCATCGCTGCCATCAGAGGGAGGAACACAGGACTCATGGGAAGAGTCACGGTCTCAAATGACCTCCTACTACTAAATTGTCTGGTACCCAGCCTACCTAATACCCTTCTCATCAAATTTCCACAAACGTGCCTGGGCCTTGCTGAAGTATGATTGTGGGATAGCAAGAGAGCCCCAATCAGAATAGGACCAATCCATGGCCCAAGAATGGAAGGGGTACTAGGCCTCACTGACCACGTCAAACAGGCAGATAAAATTTTTAGTAAGTGGATTGCAAGGGTGACAAGCCCAACCCCCGCTATTAACCACTAGTTCCACGCCGCATGAATCACATGGATAGGGACCTCAGACTTGCAAACCCCAAGGAAAGGAAAACCCTTCTATCATACCTGGCTGCCAGCCCAAATGCCCATAACCCACACCAAGCATTGAATTTCTCTTAAACGATTCTGAAGGTCATCTGTCAAAATGAATGGCTGTTCCAGCTCAGCATCATGAGGGGCCAATAAAGCCAAGGGTTCATGATACACACCTATGCCCAGGAATGCAAGGGTACATGGATCTCTCTAGAGGACTACCCCTCCACCAGGGACCCGGACCCTAGCCCAAATCGCCCTCCTGGACCAAAAAGACTAACCGTATGGCAAGACAATGCAAAGAAATAGGATCCTCGTGACAAATGATATACTTCACCTGAATTTATGGCACATATTTGGAGATGTTTACTGAGGCTTACTGAACAGCATAGCAGTCCAACTCCACCCATGAGCCCTGTAAAGTATGCAACCAACTGACACCCTGGGCCTCAGGTTGATGATTGCCCAGCGGCCTGACTAGTATGGCAACTGGCGTGGCCACTGATAGCACTGGCAAAATCCCAACAAACTCTGCCAACCACGAACTTTCTAGAAATTAATATTGACTTGCAAATCCTGGAATTACTTTGAGTGGTTACTCTGCATTGCCCTAAGGACAAACTATACTATATGTTTTGAGGCCTTACACAATTTCACTCCAAATCCGGCTGAAATAAAAAAATTCTTCAAAAAAATTTATTTAAATCTTTTAATGTATAGCTGTTTGGTGATGCAATTCCGCGCTGACTACAGAGGATGTTCAGAGCTGTTTCTGCTCCCCTTTCTATTTTGTCAACTCAGAACCTCAAATTTACCTACATATCACTAAGATCTGTTGAACAGCTCATGCAAACCCCCTCCAACACTTTCAGGTTCAATGGGAACATCCACCACATTGTTTCCCTGGCACACAAGTTTAAGTTGTGGCCACTTCTTATTTTTCCCTCTCTCATCAGTGCGGCATATTTGTCCCAAGGTCAGCACCTCAAATAGAAAAATATTCTCCCTAAGTTTTTCACTTAAATTATTTTTTATATTTTTTCTTACATTATTCCTTGTTTCAATGAGACTTATCTTATAATCAGTAGGCTCAGAGGTTCTTTTTAAAATTTAATTAGCCATTATGGTTCAGTGGTCCCCTCTTAGAACTTAACCACCAATTATGGTTCAGAGGTCCCCTCTTGAAACTTAACCATTACAATGGAACTTAACCTATTATTAATAGATTCAGCAGTCACAAAGGAATTTTGCAATTATTTTCCTTAGTTTCAATAATTTTATTTATTATGGACCCAGCTCAATATATGACCATTGGTGATGTTCCTTTAGCATATAGGCATCTGCACCAGATTGGCAATAATATTAAATGGTCCCATTTTTTGCCATTAACTCCAGACTTATCTCTGTTTTCAACAGTTCCTAATATTAATTAGTTTGTCAAAAGCTGGTACTTGATCCTTTTGGTATCATAATATGTGACTCTATTGCCAATTGCTAGTTCCTTTAGATCAAATTGATCATTATTTATGTAAAGTGATTCTTGGCCTTATTCTCCATGCTTAACATTAAATTAATCCCGTTAAAAGATCTGAAAATGATCCCTTGATTGCGCGTCCTGGAAATAAAACATTAGCTTCATCCAACTTTGACTTGAGTTAATTAATTTTATTCTCAGCAATCTTGGCCTTTTCTGTTAATATTTCAGGACTAACTGTCTCATTTTTTTACTTTAAACACATAATAGGTTTTATATTTGATGTTAAAAATTAATACAACTGATCCTCTCATGGGTCCTCTATGAATAAACTTGAATAATCTACTCCATCTGGGTAGATAATTGGTAGAATAGTTTTAAAGGCAGCGCTAAATTGTTCTTCATCTAGACTGCTGACCCTTTTCCCAAATCTTGAGCAGTTTCCTCCTCTAGAGTCAAAACAAGTTTCACTTTCTCCTCTTGGCTTCTTCCCTCAACATTGGGCGGCAGTTATCCATTTACACCACATATATGACAGCGGTTCTACAAATTATCTGTCCATTTTAATAATAAGATTTCTTAACCATTAAAGCTCTATTCTGCTGATTTTCAAAATACATATATATTATAATTTGAATTCTACCTTAGTCTAATCCTCTTTGGCCAAATTTTTCAGAAAATCATTTAGGCACATTAAACTTCAAGCCTAACATTTTCATATATTTCACCATCTGTGATGTGGAAGTCTGTTTAATTATTGCCAAAACCGTGCCTAGTGCAGATCTCTGTAGGACCAAAGCGCCATCTGCATTGCAATACATGGATTGAAATCTGATAGATTTTTCTCATTAGCCAGGATTTATGCTTCATGATAAAAGCTATTAGTGAAATTGACTAATGTTTTGTCTTTCTTTTATTATTTCCCATAAACTCTTATCTACAGTTATCCATTCACGCAGGACTACCAAACATAGTCATAATTGCTTCTTTTGCATCTCTATATATCCAATTGTACCCATTGAGATGGGTCAACACCAGATTTTGATAATCTGTGTATAAGAAGTTCATCAAATATACCGCTTTTTGTCAGTCCCCATATTTAGACATTGGCATTTCAAAATAGGTGAAAAACACCAGTGCACTATCCCGGAGAAACATAGGTAATTTTTGTCATATTCTAAAATTCTTCTATTGCTACTGTGGCAGAAGATTCGTGCTTGCAACCCAACTAATGATGGGTTTATTTTTGGGGGTCATCTCCAGAATTGCAGCAAAGGCTTCAGGCATATTTCAGGGTTTGTACTTTCCCAATTGAACTTTTTTGCAACTCATTGTCAGCCTCATTTGCCTCTATTTAGGAACAATCACTTTTGTGATTTTTGAGTTCTGCGCCCTCAACCTCGCTTAAATAAACATAATTAACTAAACAAGTCCAGCAAAAGAATTCTCTATCCGCTTTCTTCTCAGTTTTATGGAATAGTAACTTTTTGATTAAATTGTTCTCCTTATGTTTCAAGGAGCTGACCTTTCCATAAATATCTTTATTGACCTCTGCTGAGGTGGTCAGGTTGAACCAATTGTTACATTTCAACTCGGGATTTTGTAATACAAATCTTGAGTCAAAATGCTTTTGGGGATTTGCGGTTAAGGTTGGGCTCAGAGCTGTGCTGTGCCT